>VTFQ01000309.1:0-87500 GCA_036281575.1 Ancherythroculter nigrocauda
AAATACTACTATTTAGGTTTAATTTATTTTTCCCAAGTAGTAATTTTGCTTTAGTACTGCTTAAGCGTCGCTGTTACTGTGGAAACAGAAAGCAGAGCTTTTAGAGACAAATAACACGTTTCTTTACACTCTTAAATGACTTATGATTTTTGTTAATGTGTATTTGACTTATTTTATGCTTATGGAGAAAAACAATGGAAAATACTTCCAGGAACTTATACGAGCGTTTCATAATGTGAACGTCTTCTGTTACAGTTTTGCTAATGATTTGCTCTGTCAGGTTTTTATTCGGGCTATAGTCTTGTTTCTGCATCATAAATGAGGTCCTGAAACGTAATGGAGTGTGTGATCTCTGTGCTTCAGGAAAGAGGCGTCTTCAGCGCGTGCTCCTCGGCATCAGACTGGCACGCGTCCGACAGGCGGCCACTCCCAGAATCCCTCAGGACTTTAAAACCATCCGGACGTAGAATCGTTTTCTGATGAAAACCTTCTGCTCCAGCTTTGTTTTTATTCGTCTCCTGCAGCAGCTGACTAAACAGATCTGCGCCGAGGGTAAATTGATGATGGATTGTCGTTAAACGCAGCGAGAGATAAGAGACGCTTGTAAACTAAAGTGATTCATTTCAGTTGATACGCTGCATGTTTATTTGATATCTGCATGTTCATGCATCTGTAAATGTAAAAAGAATCAGATATTTCAACACAGAAAATAAATTAAGTTCATCGCACAAGTGAGTTGTTTAAGTTATTCAAACAAAAGGAAATTTCCTGCAAACCAGTGAAGTATTTAGTTTAATTTGATGAAGTTTCCAGCTGCAGTAATTACAGATCAGTTCACCCCTTTCACAAGATCCTTTAACCCCACAGATCATTTATTATAGCTTGTCAAATTTGCCCTATTTGGTTGTGAGCAAAAACACGCCGTTTTTGTCTGTGTCCCTTTAAATGCAAATGAGCTGCTGCCCCCGCTTTCCAGAAGAGGGCGGAGCTTTAACAGCTCAACAACAACAAAGCAGAATCTCACGCAGCCAAAATGAGGATTCAGTAACGTGTTCAGCCTTACATTGTTCAAACCGGAGTCGACACTGATGGAGAGACTCAGGAAGAAGTTACAACTTTTAGACGTTTCTGAATGGTTAGTGGATAAATTGATGTAGTTGCTGTGGAGTTGATTCAACTCATCCACTAGCATGTGCCGTCATGTTCATCTTTTGTGTTGAATTGACCCTCGTTTGTGAAGCAGTCCGGCGTAAAATGACGGCATGACAACAACACTCTACTACAACAACTCTTCCTCTTCTCTAAAGCAGCCCAACATGGCCCCGCCCCCTTTGTTGTGTTTCTCGGGGCGGGGTTTATGTAAATTTTAGGGTTTGTGATGTCACTAACCGGGGAAGACGTCCCTAAGACGTAGTCCTTAAAAAGTGATTTCTGTAAAAGAAAATGTCTCCCTTTGCATTGACCTTTGTAACTTTGCAGATGTTGTTTATGATCAAACAGCAACATTACACACTAACTAAAGTTAAAAAAGTCAAATCATAATCAACCACCCCTTTAAAGTGTATTTTGCAGATTTTACTCTTGAATATGTGCCGAAAATGTGTAAAAACTCAACAGGAAATGCACTATTTGTAAAAATAGCATTTTTATTCTTATAAAAGTTGAAACGACTTTTATCAAGCGTGACATTTTCACTGAAGTGAATGAGTTGATTGACAGACTTGTTTTCAGTCACATGATTACACACTGTTATGCAGCTGTAAACGCCTGCGCTCGTTATTCTGGTTAATCACTAACTGAATCTCATCTGCCGGCGAGGGACGTGATCCGTGAGCGAAACACATTTGAATGGAAATGTACAAACTCTCTGATGTCTGTAATGTGTGACCAGATGATGAGATTCTGTGCAGCTGCTCAAATATAACATTAAAGAATCAAACGTTTGTCTTGGAGGAACTTTTTATGTAGTAAAACATTGAGCTGCACCAGAATCGCTCCTGCTACTGCGTCAGGTCAACTCAAGCATCTGAAAACACTTCAAAATGTGGATATATATCACTTACACAAATTTTAATTTAATAAGAATGTTAATTATTAAATATTTTTTGCCTGCATATATATATATATATATATATATATAAAATATGCACACACGGTGCTGGGTAGTAATTGATTACATGTAATCAGGTTCCAAAAATTAAGTAATTGTATTGCATTTTAAAATTCTCGTAATCAGACTACAGTTACTTTTTTTATGGATAACATATATTATTTGAATTATCACTCAGTGAGTTATTTAACCTTGCTTTGTACTTCAAACACATTAAAATGTATAAATTCACATCATTTATTTCATATTTACTGTACATGCATTGCAGGGGAACTGTTTTTGTCATCTGAACCTCTTTGACCCGATATATTTACTAGAAATTCCTCCTGAGAATTTAACTTAATAAATTAGGTCAATAATAATGGATAATAAATCTAAGTTCACGTTCTCTGATGTTGGTTAATGGTCACATGACATGCATTTAAGCAAAAAAAAAATTGTTTTATTTTTATTTGTTTTTATTTTAAAAATGATTTACTTTAATTTAAAATGTTTATGATGCAATTACTTATTAGTATTTCATTAAACTCTCAAACCCCTGCAGTGGGAAATGTAATGTAATATTTAATGCACTTTAATGTTGTTGATGACAAATAATGGAATATTTTTCTTTCTATTTGTATTTTTCCAACAATATGGTACAAGATTATCTTATTCAAATCAATGCGATAAACCAGTTTGGTCAAAAGTAATCTAAAAGTAATCTAAAAGTAATCTAAATGTAATGTAAAAGTAATCTAAATGTAATCTAAATGTAATCTAAAAGTAAAAGTATTTTTTTAATGTAATTTGGAATCAGTATCCGAGTACAATTTGTAAGTAATCTACCCAGCACTGTGTATATAATATATATATATTGCACGTAATATTTTTTAATCTTAAAATTTAAAAAAAAATTAAATAAAAAAAATCTCTAAAAATGAAATCACTATTTTGAGTTTTGTAAAAAAAAATTCACATAGTTTAAGGACAAACTTTTGTCACTATATATAAGTAATTTAAATAATTTACAGATGTAGTGAAGTCAAATTTCAGAGTTGTTTCTTCCTCGGGCACACGTTGGATTAAAAGTAAAAACGTGCTTAAAATCCCGAGATGGATTTTCAAGAGTTTGTTTCCAGGGAGTGGCGTCTCTTCTAGAGCGCTTTGAAGCTCTCGGTCTGGGCGTCGGGTGCGAAGGCCCGGTTGCTGTAGGGGTTGGGGTAACCTCTGCCGGTCTGCGAGCGCGTTTGCCGTCGGATGAGTCTGTAAACGGCCACGATGGGGATGGAGAGCACAGGAACGGAGCTCAGCAGCACACAGATCGCAAACACCCAGTCCGAATACGGCTTCACCTCCGACTCCGGGAAGTTTTCCTGCAGGTGACCGACATCAGAGAAACATGAGCTTGGATTTTCATTTTAGTAAGTGTGTTTTAAGGTCATTTTAAATTTGCATTTTTATGATTTAATTTAATTTGTTTTTATTTTAGAATTGTCACTCACATATTTGGGGTCCCAGGTGGGATACGTGGGGTGTTTCTGGACCTGGACGGCGACGTACGCCACCAGAACCACCAGCAGCATGAGGGGACTGATGCCCATCCAGCACACGCGCCAGTACAGGTTCGGCCTGCGTCCCGTCATGTGCTCGATGTCATCGCTGAACCTGAAACACAGACGGCGTCAGTCAGTCTCAAACCATCTCAAATGCTACTGAGACTCGAGCACGCCAAAACTCTTGAGCTACAATACTGAGATTAGTTCATATTTCAACCATTTTTTATTTCAATAATTGTTCATGGTTCTCTGATGTCGATTAATGACATAAAGCTAAACAAATAAAATATTAATCTTTTTATTTTGATTTTTTTTATTTAAAAGTTTTACTTATTTATGATTTTACTTTGATTTTGAAATTTTCATTTTACATTTATTTGATTAATTATGTACAAAGGTTTTAATTTTTTTATTTTAAAATATTTTTATTTTATAATATTTTAGTTTTTATATTAACTTTTAGTAAGTGTTTTATTTGTATTTTTTATTATTTTAATTCAACATTAATTTACATTTTACTTTTAGTAAGTGTTTTGTATTTTAACATTTTAAAATTTTTATTATTATTATTTTTACATTGTTATCATTTAATTTAATTAGTTTTTGTTATTGTTCTTTTTAATTTATTTTAATTGCACATTGTTATTTTAGTAAATGTTTTTGTAGTTAATTTTTTTGGGATTTTTATGATTTAATATTTATTTTTAATTGAAAATTATTCATTTTAAATATGTTTATTATTTAAATTGAGCGTCTTTTTTGTATTTTACAATTATTTTAAGTTTGCATTTTTCTGATTTAATTTAATTTTCTGTTTTTTTTATTTTAAAATTATTCATTAATTTGATATTTATGATTAATATTAGAAAGTCTTTTTTGTATTTTAAAATTATTTTAATTTTGCATTCTTGTGATTTAATTTGTTTTATTGAAAATTATTCATTTTAATTTTACATTTTGATTTGTATTTTACAATTATTTTAAGTTTGCATTTTTCTGATTTAATTTAATTTTCTGTTTTATTTTTTTATTTTAAAATTATTCATTTAATTTGATATTTATGATTAATATTAGAAAGTCTTTTTTTGTATTTTAAAATTATTTTAATTTTGCATTTTTATGATTTAGTTTTGTTTTATTTGAAAATTATTCATTTTAATTTTACATTTTTGTTTTGTTTTTTACAGTTATTTTAAGTTTGCATTTTTCTGATTTAATTTAAGTTTCTGTTTTATTTTTGTTTTTATTTATTTTAATTATTTTAATTTGCATTCTTATGATTTAATTTTGTTTTATTTGAAAATTATTCATTTTAATTTTACATTTTTGATTTGTTTTTTTACAGTTATTTTAAGTTTGCATTTTTGATTTAATTTAAGTTTTAATGTTTTTTTAATCATTATTATTATTATTAACAACAGTTTTTTACTGATGGCATTGCTGGCTTTAAAATGAATAAATTAATTTTCCTACTGTTTCATTCCATAGAAGCAAACGACTCCGATGATCTCGAAGAAGGCGATGACGAGAGCGGGACGGAGCCCACGTAACTGTTGAAGATCTCCAGCCAGTAGTTCCCAGATCCCAGCGTGAAGATCAACGCCACCAGGAAGCTCAGCACACAGATCAGACCTATATTAGCATATCATTAACATACGCCCTCCCTCATTTGCATACGGCCTGTGTTTCAGGAGTCGGTACCTGTGAAGAGCTCTTTGGGCATCCACTTGGGCACCATGTGCAGGTCGAGCAGTGGCGTCAGGACGCCCTCCAGATTCCCAAACATGGAGGACAGACCCAGACTGAACAGCATGACGAAGAAGAGCACGGCCCACACCTGAGAACCCGGCATCTCCGTCACCGCCTCCGTGAACACGATGAACGCCAGACCCGTTCCTGAAGCACTCTGGGTAAGAGAGAGTGGCCGGCGCGTCAGCCCTCGCACACTTTACATTCAGCAGAAAGGTCTTGGTCGTGGTTTACCTGGTCCAGGAAGTTCTGCAGGTCGCAGTGCTTCAGGTTCAGACTGGAGACTTTATCCGGATCGCTCGAGTTCAGATAGGTCAGCCAGTTCTGGTAGTTCTCACTCGTGATGTTTTTGTCCGCGATGTCGAAGGCGTTGGTCAGATCCAGGATGTTACTGCAAACAAACACAAACCGGTCAGTTTAAACGCACTCGACGGCACATTGCTGAAACTGCAGTGAGTTCGTGTCACCCGTCGACGCAGCTGTTGAAGTTGCTCGTGGCCTTGAAGCCCAAGATGGCGAATATGGGGATGGAAGCGTAGAGAGACGTGGCGCTGTTAATGCATCCGACCAACACAGCGTCTCGCTCGCAGTTATTCCTGTTGGAAGCACATGTGTGTGTCTAAGTATAATAATGTATATTCAGTTACGAACTGATCAAACACTGATTTGACACTCTTACTTTTTGGGGTTGTAGCTGGAGAAGGCGATGAGTCCTCCGAAGGCCAGAGACAGAGAGAAGAAGATCTGAGTGGCCGCGTCCAGCCACACCTGAGGGTCCATCAGCAGCGTCCACTGCAGAGAGAAGATCACATGACTCCTGAATCTCCTGCTGGTGTTCATATACTGCACATGTGTGCTGCGAGACTCACGTCTGGTGTAAAGAGGTACCGCAGACCGTCGGTGGCCCCTGGTAACGTGAGGGCCCTCACTATGAAGATGGTCAGCACCAGATACGGGAAGGTGGCGGTCACGTACACGGCCTGCGCAATCACCACATTAACCATCAGCGTGATCCACTAAACACCAAGCTCGGATAGTGTGTGTCGTCACCTTCCCGATGGTCTCGATGCCCCGTATGAAGCAGATGTAGACGATGCCCAGGCCGAGGCCAGGCACAGGACGAGCCACCACTGCAGAGAGCCGCTCTGCTCGATGTCTGGAGAGATGTTCAGCGTCTGTCTGTACCAGTAGTAGTTGACGGTGTGCTGAGCACACACTCCTCCACGTAACCTGAGGACATCAGCACGCGTATTACAGCACCGCACACACTAATGTGAGTACATACTGTTATATAGGTTTATTTTTCAATGTATTTTTATGTACTTTTTTTATTTTATTGTTTTTGAATGTATTTTTATTTATTTTAATGTATATCTATTTGTGATGTATTTATAGTTTTATTTAAATGTATGTATTTTTACTTTTCATTTATTTTCAGTATATTTATACTTTTATTTTTTTTATATTGATTTATTTTAATGTATATTTATTTATTTTCAATGTATTTATAATTATTTTTAGATTTATCTTATTTTTATTTATTTTTAATGTGTGTATATATATTTACTTTTTATATTGATTTGATGTATTTTCAATGTATTTATAATTTTATTTTTATTTATTTTTATGTATATTTATTTACTTTTTATGTATTTTCAAGTATTTGTATTTGTAATGTTTATTTTTAATGAATTTATTTATATTTTATATAGATTTATTTTAATGTATTTGTTTTGACTTATTTAATTATTAATTATTTAATGTTTGTTTTTAATGTATTATTTATATTTTTGTTTAATTTTAATATTTATATTTTTGTTTATTTATATTTGTAATGGTTATTTTTAATGAATTTATTTATATTTTATATAGATTTGTTTTAATGTATTTGTTTTGACTTTTTATTTATTTATACTTTTATTTAATGTTTTGTTTTAATGTATTATTTATATTTTTTAATTTTAATTTTATATTTTATTTGTTGTTTATTTATATTGAGTTATATTAATGTATATCTATTTATGTGATGTATTTATAGTTTTATTTAAATGTATGTATTTTTACTTTTCATTTATTTTCAGTGTATTTATATTTTTATATTTTTTATTTTATTTTTCTTATATTTTATTTTATATTGATTTATTTTAATGTATATTTATTTATTTATTTTCAATGCATTTATAATTATTTTTAGATTTATCTTATTTTTATTTCTTTTTAATGTGTGTATATATATTTACTTTTTATATGGATTTGATGTATTTTCAATGTATTTAGAATTTTATTTTTATTTATTTTAATGTATATTTATTTACTTTTCATGTATTTTCAAGTATTTGTATTTGTAATGTTTATTTTTAATGAATTTATTTATATTTTTATTTATTTTATATAGATTTATTTTAATGTATTTGTTTTGATTTTTTTTTTATTTTCAATGTATTTATACTTTTATTTTTATGTTTTATTTTTCTTATTTTGTTTATTTTATATTGATTTATTTGAATGTATATTTATTTATTTTCAATGTATTCTTTTATCTAATGTTTATTTTTAATGTATTTATATTTTTGTTTATTTTATATTGATTTTAATATGTTTTTTATTGTATTGATTTATTTTCAATGTATTTATAATTGCTTTTGTTTTATTTCATTTATTTTTAAAGTATATTTTTTATTTATTTTTAATGCATTTATTTACTAATTTTATTATTTTATTTTATTATTTATATAATTTACTTTTTACATTTTTATTCATTATTAATTATTATTATTTATTTGTTTGTTTCTTAATTGAGGTGAAATATTATGTTCTTGACAGGCTTTTTGAGAATTGCTCTGTTTTATTGACTAGTTATTTTTATTCAGATTTTAATGTGAAAGAATATTTATCCAGACAGGGCGTATTTCATTACTTCCTGAACATCATGCTCTTCCTTTAGTTTTCATGATATTACAGTAATGAGCGTTTAGTGATTTGTGGTGTCTGTACCCGTGTTGTTGTCATTGACGGGACATCGACTCCAGGGCAGCGGCTCCTCGAACGAGTGGAAGAATACCACAGAACCCAGGCCAGAATCATGTTATAAAACAAGCCCCCAGGAAGGAGAGGAACATAGACGCCACTCCTGCCAACACATCACTGCTCTTCATACTGTAATAACTGTATAACACTTTTATGAACTCATAAAGTAGTTGATATACAGTAACGCACATCAAACATTTGCTCATGGAAATCACAGACTGTTAGATCAGTCAAAAGTTTGGAATAATTATGATTTTTTTTGTAAAGAAAGCTTGCATTTATTGATCAAAATACAGTGAAACATTGTTAGAATTTAAAATAGCTAGTAAAATGTAATTTATTCCTGTGATCAAAGCTGAATTTTCATTAAACTGTTGAGCGGTAGTGAACATCACAGTACATCTGTGTAATATTCAACACCAGTGTTTATCTATTCAGAGAAAAATCAAGGGCACTGATATGATTTCATCTCTTTCTGTCTGTTCAGGGTCTGTGACATGCAGATGACCGTGTGACTCCAGCGGTCACTCACCCATCCACCCAGCAGAGGAGAGATGGAGTGCCAGACGCCGATGCTGCCCTTCCTCCTCTGACCGATCGCCAGCTCCAGATACAGCAGCGGCAAACCCTCGAAGACCAGCGCGATCAGGTACGGGATCAGGAACGCACCTACACACACACACAAAACAACCTCTAATGTGAGTATTGAAATACTGATATTGACTTGATCTTTGACTAAGAAATATTGATTTTCTTCTCTGCATTCCCCTCCTAATCTAGTTGTCAGATAAACCTGGCATTGTTCAGTACCAGTTTTTTGGCTCTTTGCCATAGTTGGATAAAGTGTGCTAAAATGTAAATGTAAAACACTTAATACAATTGATACTTCTTAAAAATAAAGGTTCTAAAACATTTCGCAGTGATGCCGTAGAAGAAGCATTTTTGGATCCTCGTAGAACCTTTCAGTGATCAGTTCTTAAAAGAACCATTATTTTCTTAGTGTGAAGAACACTTTAATAATCTAAGAACTTTGGAAAGATTCCATGGTTGTTGAAGATTCTTTATGGAACCATCAAGAACTTTTATTTTTAAGTGTATCTGAAACATGTTTTGTCGTCATGTTTATACTTAAGAGTGACATAAGAGCACTTACTGTGATCAGTTTGATTATTACATAACATGATTTATTATTTATTAACTTTAATTTTCAGGAAGGAAGGTAATTGCTTTCAACTTTTTCACTCATTAAATGATTTTGATAACAGAATAGTTTGATTAGTCAGCAGACCTAACAATGAACAATACATTTATTTATCTTAAAGTGATTTCAGCTTTTACCAATACATTTTTAACATCAAAAGTATCTGTTAGCATTAGTTAATACAATGAACAACTGTATTTCTATTAAAGAACATTAATAAATATGTGACCCTGCACCACAAAACCAGTCATAAGCGTACATTTTTTCTGAAATTGAGATTTATACATCATCTGAAAGCTGATAAATAGTTTGGATATTTGGCTGAGATACAACTATTTGAAAATCTGGAATCTGAGTGTGTGAAAAAATCAAAATATTGAGAAAATCAAATTCAAATGAAGTCCTTAGCAATGCATATCCACTCACAAAAATACATTTTGATATATTTACAGTAGGAAATTTACAAAATATCTTCATGGAACATGATCTTTACTTAATATCCTAATGATTTTTGGGCATAAAAGAAAAATCGATAGTTTTGACCCATACAATGTATTGTTGGCTCTTGCTACAAATATGACTAGTTTTGTTGCCCAGGGTCACATTTTATTGTTTGTGTTGGTTCATGTCAGTTAATGCATTAATGTTAACTAATCAGCCTTTATTGTAAAGTGATGCCCAACTTTTAAACAATTTTTACACTGAAATTGCTAAATTTAATCACAATGTTCTTCCTCAGTTTTGTTTTCCAGGACAAATATATAAACATACTTGAATCAAGATGCATTTACTGGAGAAGCAAAATGACTGAAGATACGAAGTCTTGTTTTATGAAAAATGCATCAAAATTAAGTGAGTAAAACAAGAGCAAATATTCACCAGTGGAGTCAGAAAAAATAAACTTAATTCAAAGGAAAAACAAGATTATGATCTTTTTTAAAAGTCTTAATATCTTCAGTCATTTTGCTTCTCCAGTAAATGTATCTTGATTTCAGAATGTTTAGATATTTGTGCTGGAAAACAAGACTGAGGGAGAATATAATTATGTCAAAAACAGACGGATATCCACTATAGACATCCATCTAAAATCATCTTCGGTTTTATTCTCACTGTAATGAAAATCTGCAGCACAAAAGCTGAATTAATAAATTCACCTCCTCCGTAAATCTGGCACAGATACGGGAATCTCCAAACGTTCCCGAGTCCCACAGCGAATCCGATGCATGTCAGCAGATACTGGACCTTGTTGTCCCATTTGGGTCGCTCCTGAGCGCTGGAGGCTTCGCTGGCCGTGTCCATCCTGACGGTCAGTGTGTGTGTGATGATCTGATGGGTGTGTTGTGTGAGGCGTTTGATTCCAGATCCAGTGTCAGAGTTTAATGTGTAACCGCCGGAGCCAGGAATGCTGCTCAAATCCATGTTTTCACTGTAAAAACAAACCGATGCGGATGCAAAGGTTGCGAGTGAGTCACTGCTGTAATTTCTTTATAGTGCTCATTATGTTTTTATTTCATTCGACTCAAAAAAGTCCTTTCTTGCGCAGAAAAAAGCACTTTATTTAATGTGTTCCTGTCACAGTGTGTTAATTAACTACATGTACATGTTGCTCGTAATTATGCATAAAAGTCTGATTTTAGTGTAGTGATATCACGTGTAACAGGGACGCTGTGAAATAAAGTGTTACTGATGAATTCGGTTCAGTGCGTTCTGCATCAGTGTGTTTGAGCAGAGCGAGGAGGTCTGAAGACTCACTTTCACTAACACATCAGTGTCACCTCAGCCGGTAACTAGGGTGCTCTGGCTGGTTGCTAGGTGATCAGCACCGGCATCAGCTGCTCATGACGTCATCGTGTTGTGTTGTCCAATGGGTCACTGATAACAGTCTGTTTTTAGCTCAATAATATTTATCTGCTCGTAGATTATAATCTCTACTATCAGCTTTAGTAAAGGAGACACAAAACTCATTAGATGGACAATAAGGATACTTTTCGATTTCACTTTTTATTGCACACACACACATTTCTATATAGAGAAAGATAGCTCTTAGACATAAATCTATATACACACTTCAGTTCAAAAGTTTGGGATTGGAAAGATTTTTTTTAATGTTTCTGAAAAAAGCTGCATTTATTTGATCAAAAATACAGTAAAAAATAGTGAAATATTATTCCAATTTAAAATAACTATTTTCTATGTGAATATATAGTAAAGTGTAATTTATATCCAGTGATCAAAGCTCTCTGAGGTCACATGTTCAGATCCTTGTGACTCCGGACAGAATTACTGATCCTTCTGATGCAAATATAGGCCAGCCGTGTGCTCAACAGTTCATCAATATAATAATAAACACAAATAAACATAAATTATTATACAAATAAAGAAATTAATTAAATTATTATTAAGTACATTTTCAAAATAAAATAATAAATGATATTTCTAAATACAAATTAATTAATTCAATTACTATTATAATTTAGTTCATGTTAATTAAAAATAAAAAATAAAAATAATTTATTTAAATTAATTATAAATTATAATTCATAATTAATATTAATTTAAATAATTTTATTTGTATAATTTATAGAAAATTAAAAATTTTCATTTAATTATTTCATTTAATTTACTTATTAATTTAATACTACTGCTATTACTAATAATAATATGATTTAAAATAAATTATTTTATTTAAATTATTAATAATAATATATTTGTATAATTTATAAGAAATCAAAATTCAAAATATTAATTTTTAAATATCAAAATCAAATATTAATTTTTAAGATGTAATAATAATAATATTTGAGTTTATTTAATAATAACAGTAATGTAATTTATAGTTTATTATTTATTATTATTATTAATTTATTTTATATTTATATAAAATAAATATAAAATAAATTATATATATATATATATATAAATATGATAATTAAGTGATTTCTGCATCACTTCTGAAACCAAATGGAAGAATTACTAACTTTTGCTCTGTAATGCAGCGTTTCCTCTAGTAATTAAATACTAAAAAATAAAAAAAGATTCTTGTTGATCATTAAGCGAACCATAAAAGTTACTGAAATATGAACTTCGTATTCAAAGTAATATTTTCTGGAATGGATGCTTGTGTTTATTATTTCTTCTGATCATCCTTGAGATGGTTCTACACCTTCATTTGAGTCCAGCTGTGTTTGATTATACTGATTGGACTTGATTAGGAAAGCCACACACCTGTCTATATAAGACCTTACAGCTCACAGTGCATGTCAGAGCAAATGAGAATCATGAGGTCAAAGGAACTGCCTGAAGAGCTCAGAGACAGAATTGTGGCAAGGCACAGATCTGGCCAAGGTTACAAAAAAAATTCTGCTGCACTTAAGGTTCCTAAGAGCACAGTGGCCTCCATGATCCTTAAATGGAAGACGTTTGGGATGCTTTTTTTTATATAATTTAAACACCGTTAAATAACAGATTATTTTCATCCTACTAAGAGAAACAACGCAAGTTGACGTTTAGTTTAGAAATTTGATTTCTCAGTTCATCACCCCTTTAACTGTGTCAGTCCTGATGATTTGGAATCTGCTCGTGCCATTTGAAATAGAATCTATTGTAACTTTATAAATGTCTTTACTGTGACTTGATCAATTTAATGCGTCCTTGATGAATAAAAGCATTATTACTCTCCAAAACAAAATTGACTGACCCCGAACATTATACATAAGCATAAATGATCCATTGGTCCATAAACTTCCATATTTAACCTGGAACATTCTTAAAGAAAACCATGTGACTCTGTGATCAAAGTGAAACTGAAACTGAACACGATCAACCATTATGAGATCAAACTGCTAATCAATGAATTTATTATTCTGAATAATATATTCTGTTAAATAATATATTCCTTTATTTTGTTTGTTTGTTCTAGTTTTCTATTATAAACATTTATTATATATATATATATATATATATATATATATATATATATATATATATATATATATATATATATATAAAAATATAAAAAGATTAGCTATAGGCCTCTGACAGATTTCAGGACAGTCGCTGTCAGGTTCAGTGCTGTGCTGATAGCGCCACCAGCTGGAGGCTGAGAGTCAATGCCATGTTTTCCTTCACATTTTACTAAGATGTCCAAGATACAGCAGTGGCCTTAAAGAGACACTTCTGTCTTTGGAGAATGTGTGTGTGATAAATAAGCAAATTAATTCAACCAGCGTTTGTAGAGTAAGCAATTTACTGTACAGTTTATACATTATTATAATCAATAAGGCTTTAATGGACATGTAAACAACTGTATTTGTAATTACTGTTCCAAACTTTATTGTAAACTGATCTGATATTCCAGAATTCTTCAGAACTCAGTTATTATCTTGATCACACTGTGATTATATTGTGCTGTGTGTGAGAGAGATAAGATGCATTAATTGTAGTTCTTCTGGACTATAAAGTGATTGTGCTGTTCAACACACAGGGACACGGACCAATAAACATAAAGTCTCTATAAGAAACAAAGGGAACAAAACATGTCAGATAAATCTGATAGTTATTAATTTAACAATGAAAGATAAGAGCTGTAAAATCTTAAGCACAGACTGTCCTGTAAGAGTTCTTAAAGTTCTACAGCACCTCTGAAACCAGCGCTGTGTGATGTAGATAACACACACACACACACACACACAACGTTATAGAAATCTGCTACTGTACAGAAGATATATCTGCTTTCTATCCACCTTATTTTTAACATATGGAAGACAAAGTTATTACATACTAAGTCAGCCTAATTATGAGATTAAAAGTCAAAAATTTAATGCCATTATGACTTTTAAGTAATAATTATGTTGGCTTGAGAAAGCAACACTGAAATAAAATTTCTAACTAACTTATCCTAAAACTTTCAAGCTACAACCACCAAATTTGGTTCAGACCTTCAGACTGTTCTGACTCGCATTGCTGTGTCTTTTCCAACTGATCCGACCTTGGAAACTCGCGTATCAGACTTTCAAACAATCCCAAATTCCCATAGACTTTCATTGAGGGGGTCAAAACTTTTACACAATAACTTTGTTATTGTAACCTTATAAACTTTAAGGTTTTACAACGTCTTCGAAAATTTCTGGTCAGGCTTTCTCAAGCCAACATCAAAGTTTGTCTTGACAACTTTTTTTTATTATCTAGTTTTGACTTGGTATGTCATAATTTCTAGTTTTTGGTCTCATAATTATGACTTAGTATGTCATATTTATGATTTACCAAAGCATGCTTGTTTTTTTATGTGGCGGTAATGTGTTTCCATATTAGCGTAATAGTGGCGTATGGCCATTTGTAACTTAAATGTGCGACAACGGTGTCATTCGCTTCCAGTTATTGAAGCTGAACGAAAACATAATCATAATCATAAAAATACTGGTTTGTAGCCAAATATTTTTACGGTTTACTGCACTTTGTTATACCGATAGAGGCTAATAAATCAGAAGTCTCGCATATTCACAATCATGTAAACATATGGCAAAATAAGGAAACCAAATATAGTTTCAGTTTTTATCAAAAATAGATTACTTTATTGATAGTTTTACCATTTTTTTTTTTTTTTTTTTTTTTGCCATGAAAATAAACTGGCATGGCGTTAAAAAATCAAAACAAAAAAACAAACAAATTGCAAAATAAGGTGGCTAGTGTTGCAGCAGCACAATCACATCATTGAAAAACAATCATTGATGATTATACATGGGTATATTATATACGTGTAGGATACAAATATAAGAGTCCAATGGCTGAGGTCTATAATGTTATTAAATGTAATTTTTAATTACTTTCCACTGTATACACTTTATACATATTTATATTGCATTCTTCCTTTTTGTGGTTTTGTAAGTATTTTTTATGTAATTTATGTTTGCATTGTTAATTTTTGCATATTGTATGTTGTCTTTATCCACATAAGAATTTAATTGTGCGTTGTACTCTGCTACATAAGACACTTTGACTAAATGTTTTCCGTTAAAAGGAAGCTAGTTTGGTCACACATGGAAACTACGCTAATGTATTCACACTTATTTGCCCTTTTTCTGAAAAGACGCTCTCTTCTTTCGTTTTCTTTCCCTTTGAGAAGCATTTCCTCAAAGCTTGGAAGATGGCGACTCCAGGGATGCAAAGACAGGGAATCCCGGCTAGTATGAAGATGACGGCGCTGATCCAGTTAGGGTAGTTCACCTCTTTGAGCACTGGGAAATTATCCTGCGTTAAGAGAGAGAGATGAGGTTAGTCTTTTCATACTAGCAGAACAACAGCTCTCTAGATTTTAAAGTCGACGTGAAACCCATTTTACTTCTGTAATTTGATGGAACTACTTCAGAGTCAAACGTATGGAATATTGTTTCTGCCTTGGGGGGGGGGGGGGAATTTTCTGACTTTTTTTCTCACAATTGTTTTTATCTCAAATTTTTGAGAAAAAAAGTCAGAATTGCAAGCTATAAACTCGGAATTAAAGTTAGAATAGCAAGATATAAATTTGCAATTGCACGAAAAAGTCAATTACGAGTTTATTTCTTGCAATTGTGACTTTCTCGCAATTGCGAATTTATCTCACTATTCTAACTTCTTAAGTTAAAATATATGCAAATAAAACAGAGTAAAAAATGAACTCGCAATTGCAAGCAATAAAGTCAGAATTCTGAGATATAAAGTCGCAATTGCGAGATATAAAGTCAGAATTGCGAGATATAAAGTCAGAATTGCGAGATATAAAGTCAGAATTGCGAGATATAAAGTCGCAATTGCGAGATATAAAGTCAGAATTGCGAGATATAAAGTCAGAATTGCGAGATATAAAGTCAGAATTGCAAAATATAAAGTCAGAATTGCGAGATCTAAAGTCGCAATTGCGAAATCTAAAGTCAGAATTGCGAGATATAAAGTCAGAATTGCGAAATCTAAAGTCAGAATTGCGAGATATAAAGTCAGAATTGCGAGATCTAAAGTCAGAATTGCGAGATATAAAGTCAGAATTGCGAGATATAAAGTCGCAATTGCGAGATATAAAGTCAGAATTGCGAGATATAAAGTCAGAAGAATTGCGAGATATAAAGTCAGAATTGCGAGATATAAAGTCAGAATTGCGAGATATAAAGTCAGAATTGCGAAATCTAAAGTCAGAATTGCGAGATATAAAGTCAGAATTGCGAGATATAAAGTCGCAATTGCGAGATATAAAGTCAGAATTGCGAGATATAAAGTCAGAATTGCGAGATATAAAGTCGCAATTGCGAGATATAAAGTCAGAATTGCGAGATATAAAGTCGCAATTGCGAAATATAAAGTCGCAATTGCGAAATATAAAGTCAGAATTGCGAGATATAAAGTCAGAATTGCGAGATATAAAGTCAGAATTGCAAAATATAAAGTCAGAATTGCGAGATCTAAAGTCGCAATTGCGAAATCTAAAGTCAGAATTGCGAGATATAAAGTCAGAATTGCGAAATCTAAAGTCAGAATTGCGAGATATAAAGTCAGAATTGCGAAATCTAAAGTCAGAATTGCGTGATATAAAGTCAGAATTGCGAGATATAAAGTCGCAATTGCGAGATATAAAGTCAGAATTGCGAGATATAAAGTCGCAATTGCGAAATATAAAGTCGCAATTGCGAGATATAAAGTCAGAATTGCGAGATATAAAGTCAGAATTGCGAGATATAAAGTCAGAATTGCAAAATATAAAGTCAGAATTGCGAGATCTAAAGTCGCAATTGCGAAATCTAAAGTCAGAATTGCGAGATATAAAGTCAGAATTGCGAAATCTAAAGTCAGAATTGCGAGATATAAAGTCGCAATTGCGAAATCTAAAGTCAGAATTGCGAGATATAAAGTCAGAATTGCGTGATATAAAGTCAGAATTGCGAGATATAAAGTCAGAATTGCGTGATATAAAGTCAGAATTGCGAGATATAAAGTCAGAATTGCGAGATATAAAGTCAGAATTGCGAGATCTAAACTCGCAATTGCGAAATCTAAAGTCAGAATTGCGAGATATAAAGTCAGAATTGCGAGATATAAAGTCAGAATTGCGAGATATAAAGTCAGAATTGCGAGATATAAAGTCGCAATTGCGAGATCTAAAGTCAGAATTGCGAGATATAAAGTCAGAATTGCGAGATATAAAGTCAGAATTGCGAGATCTAAAGTCGCAATTGCGAAATCTAAAGTCAGAATTGCGAGATATAAAGTCAGAATTGCGAGATATAAAGTCAGAATTGCGAGATATAAAGTCAGAATTGCGAGATCTAAAGTCGCAATTGCGAGATATAAAGTCAGAATTGCGAGATATAAAGTCAGAATTGCGAGATATAAAGTCACAATTGCGAGATATAAAGTCACAATTGCGAGATATAAAGTCGCAATTGCGAAATATAAAGTCAGAATTGCGAGATATAAATTCACAGAATTGTGAATTTCAGGTTATTAAAAAGTCGCAATTACCTTTTTTATTTTTTTTATTCCATGGCAGGAACAAGCTTCCATAGAAATGGGATATTCAACAAGGATATTGGTGTTATCCATTGGGAATTGATTGGATGGTAAAAGTAAAAAAGTTGTGAAAAAAACGTTTTGAGTTTGTTTTTTCTTTAGAATAACGAGCACTGAGGAAACGTTCATAGTAAAGACGCGGTTACGTTTACTGTTGCTCCAATAGGATTCCACGCAATCGGGAGTTTTGCATGAGGGCAGAAAAGTTTGCAATGCAGATTTCGCTCATGTTCAAGTTGGTGATGTGAATTCATCGTTCCGACCTGTGGAAGCTTATTTCCAATAAAAAAATAAAAAATAAAAATAAAAAAAATTAAAAAAGGTAAGTGCGACTTTTTATCTCACAATTCTTTTTTTCCTCGCTATTGCGAGTTTATATCACGCAGTTCTGACTTCTTTCTCGCAATTCTAAAAAGAAAAGATGGAATTGTAAGAAATTTTAAAAAATCATAATTGTGAGATAAAAGGTCACAATGAACTTTTACATTTTTTTTTATTCCATGGTGGAAACAAAAAAAACATGCAATTGTAAGAAAAAGTGAGAATTCTGAGATATATACTCGCAATTTTGAGTTTAAAAAAGTCAGAATTGTGAGATGCAATTACATTTTTTTTTTTTTTTTTGTGAAAACAAGCTTCCATACTGAACAACAGAAAGCTGAAAGAAATTTAACTTGGACAAAATTTAGTGTCCGTCATCAGCTTTTTGTTGCCGAATTCACATGATCAACTTGATCAATCTCGAAACTCCTGATTCCTACTGAAATTACAGGATTTCGCCCAAAAATTTTTGCCAGGCAATTAACAGTATATTTGACCGCACCTTAAGACATTTTGATTTGATATTGACTTCAAATCTTTCTCACAGTTTTTATGTTACTTTCTTTAACATCTCTGCTATATTAGAAATAAACTGGAAATAATATGTTTGATTCTTCTAAAGACCGTGACGTACCGATTCGGGGTCCCAGACGTTGTAGGTCAGCTGTTTGCTGACTGTCGTGACGAAGTAGAAGATCAGAATGACCAGGAGGATGGCGGGACTGAGGAACCGCCACGTCACCTGCCAGAAGATGTTGGGCTTGTGTCCCACCATGAACTTAATGTCTTCGTTAAACCTGGAAGATAGAAAGAGAACAGCAGCGTTATCTTTCTTCTCAGTGCTTGAAAACATCTCCTGTTGGAGCATATTTCTCACCATTTTGTCTTATTGTGAAGAACTTTTTAATGAACCTAAATAACTGTATATGTTAAAGGTTCTTCATGGAACCATCAATGCCAACATAGAACCTTTATTTTAAACATGTTGAATAATCTGCACTGGTTAAACATGTTTTATAAGTCTAGGAACATATAGTTTTGACGTTGACTCTTACCTGTCAATCCCATAGACGTAAACGACAGCGATGATCTCGCAGAAGGCGATGACCAGAAGAGGAATCGAGCCGGCGAAGCCGTCAAACAGAGCCAGCCAGTAGTTACCAGAGGACTGGACGAATATGAGCGCCGTCACGAAGGACACTACACACGTAAGACCTGAAAAACATGAGGAGGTCGAGTGATATACCTGCAGGGGTCAGTTTGTCATTGAAAGCTCTTTAGGGTTGATGTGTTTACCAGTGAACAATTCTTTAGGCCATTTTTTGGGGAGGATGTTGAGGTCTTGAAGCGGCGCGACCACACCCTCGATGTTCCCGAACATTGTGGACAGTCCCAGACAGAAGAGCATGATGAAGAACAGCACTGACCAGAGCGGGGAGATGGGCATCTTGGTGATGGCCTCAGTGAACACGATGAAGGCCAGACCGGTTCCCTCAACGCCCTGCAACAAAAATGAGTAAGCCTGCTGTCTACCTGAAGAGTTATTTTTCAGATATCTTTGTTCTGAAACTCTGAGTGATGTAGTAAAGGTTCGACATGGAAATATACATCAGTATGCATCTGTAACTTGTGTACCTCGCTGAGGAGCGTCTGCAGGTCGCAGGTCTTGAGCTGGAGCTCCTGAATGACTGCTGGACTCGTGCTGTTGAGATGCTGCAGAACACTGTCATAGTTGCTCTCTGTGATGTTTCCCTCGGGCAGATCAAACGCGTTCAGCAGCGCCAGGATGTTACTGCGAAGAAAGTGCGGTTCTTTAACCCTCATAAGGTCAGATATAGGTCACATGATCCTTCAGAAATCATTCTAATATGATGATTTCAAGAAACATTTCTGATTATTATCAATGCTGAAAACAGTTGTGCTGCTTCAGATTTTTGTGGAAACTAGGGGTGTGACGGTACACGAACGTGATGCTTTGGTACAGCAGGTAAATTGTTGCTTTTTTCTTTCTTTTTTTTATTAAACAGTGGTTTATTGAAGAAATTGTGTCTCTCTTTTTAAATAAATTCAATCATTTACATTTTCTTAAGGATTTAAAAAAATCTATGCTGTAAACTATTTACAGGGAGCCTTTCTTACACATTACTAAAATATTAAAGGTTAAAATTAACAACAGAGCCCAAACTATTAAATTCAGTTGCTATTTATTTTTATATATAATAATCAACATTCAAATAATAAAAAAAAAACATATAAATTGCACAAAGCAGGTTTTGCATTAACTTCTAAATCTAATTGTAAAATTATTTTTCAATTATTTTTCTACTACAGTTCGTTTTTGAAATATAATCACTTTCATAACTTGTTTTCAAGACAAATTTATTTAAAAATATATTAAATAAAGACTATAATACTAACAGGTAAAGTAAATTTAATGCATATATAATCTAATTTAATGCATATGTTTAGTAAAAGAGTTAATTTCTCTAGTGAACTAACATGCTGCGGACACTAAATGACTTGCCTGAGGTAAATGTAATGCTACGTGAGATATTATTCTGCTGTTGAAACACACGCAAACACATCTATGCATAAATCGTCTGTTTCTTCTTCTGCACTTTTTCTTGTTGTGATGGTTAGCAAACAGTGTTGCATTACTGCACGCGCCCCCTTATGGATTGGAGTGTGAATCGCCTGTGACTGACATGTACTGTTACACCACTACTGGAAACTGTGATGCAGTTTATTTCTCTTGATGAATAGAAAAAAGTTATAACATTGTGAAGTTGTAACATTATGAATGTCTTTACTGTAACTTTTGATCAATTTTATGCATCCTCGATGAATAAAAGTATTAATTTCTTAACTCTTACTGACCCAAAACTTTGGAAAGATAGTGCATGTGATAGGGTTAGTGAAGGACGCACCTCCCGAGACATGCATCATAGTTCTCCGTGGCTCTGAAGCCGATGATGGAGTAAATGACGGTTGCGGAGTAAACCGAGGTGAGACCGTTGATGATGGAAATGGTGACAGCGTCCTGCTCACAGTTATTGCTGATGGAATAAGAATCGTTTGTTCAAATTATGCACAACATAAGCTACAGTATATGATTTCTTTCCTAAAACCCAGTGAGCTGCCTCATGTAGATATTAGGCCGCTCGCTCACTGTGTGTTGTGTTTTCGATCACTTACTGCACAGAGTTGTAGCTGGAGAAGGAGATGAGGCCTCCAAACGCCAGAGAGAAGGAGAACAGCACCTGAGCTCCAGCGTCCAACCAGGTCGTTGGATTAATCAACTCATTCACCTGGAAACAGGTAAACAGATCCATCAGATCTCCTGGAGTTTAGTAAGTTAATATACATGCACTGAGGTTTAGCTGGTGAACGTACGTCTGGAGTGAAGAGGAACTTGATTCCGCTTACAGAGCCTTTAAGGGTCAGAGCTCTTACCAGGAAGATGGTGAGGACCAGGTAAGGTAACGTAGATGTTATGTACACAGCCTAGAGAGAGAAGAAGTACTTAGACAGGATATTTCGCTGCCATATATGTCAAGTCAACTTTATTTCTGTAGCGCTTCAATACCATAAAGGTCATTTCAAAGCAGCTTCACAGTCATATACAGGAAAATATGTTCATCAATTTCAGTTCAATAACTGTCAATGCTGCAAAGTCCATCAATTATGAAACTAAATCAAATGCAGCTCTACAGAAGACAGTAGTCGGATAGTGTCAGTGCATTTAAATCAATAATATTGCTGAATATTAAGTGTCTTTTAGGGCAGTTTGTCATTACCTTCCCTGTTGTTTCGATGCCTCTGATACAGCAGACGTATAACACGGTCCAAGCACAGAACAAACACATCACCAGCCACCACTGCAGCCCGCCGGATTCCTCGATCGCAGTCGAGCTGTTCAGAGTCTCTCTGTACCAGAAATAATCCACCGGAGAGCTGCGCGCGCATTCTGGCTCCAGGCCTGCAGGGGGAGACACGGCCATGCGCTCATGTTAGGAAAACTCAGTTTTTTTGACCAGGTTGAGGTTCACCCTTTAGAGCATCTCTATGTCAGAGATGGTCTTATTTTTGGGAGATGAGAGTCTATTTCGCTTTATCTTTGGTTGTAGTAATTTTAACACTCTGGGTGATTTGATGATATATTGTGGCAAGTGTGAATCGATTTAAAGGGGACCTACTATGCCTCTTTCACAAGATGTAATATAAGTCTCTGGTGTCCCCAGAATGTGTCTGTGAAGTTTCAGCTCAAAATACCCCACAGATCATTTATTATAGCTTGTTAAATTTGCCTCTATTTGGGTGTGAGCAAAAACACGCCGGTTTGTGTGCGTCCCTTTAAATGCAAATGAGCTGCCGCTTTCCAGAAGAGGGCGGAGCTTTAACAGCTCAACAACAACAAAGCTGGAGAATCTCACGCAGCCAAAATGAGGATTGTCAGTAACGGTGTTCAGCCTTACATTGTTCAAACCGGAGTCGACACTGATGGAGAGACTCAGGAAGAAGTTACAACTTTTAGACGTTTCTGAATGGTTAGTGGATAAATTGATGTAGTTGCTGTGGAGTTGATTCAACTCATCCACTAGCATGTGCCGTCATGTTCATCTTTTGTGTTGAATTGACCCTCGTTTGTGAAGCAGTCCGGCGTAAAATGACGGCATGACAACAACACTCTACTACAACAACTCTTCCTCTTCTCTAAAGCAGCCCAACATGGCCCCGCCCCCTTCGTTGTGTGTTCTCGGGGGCGGGGTTTATGTAAATTTTAGGGTTAGTGATGTCAGTAACCCAGGAAGAAGCTTGTTGTAGTCCTTAAAAAGCGATTTCTGTAAAAGAAAATCTCTCTCTTTGCATTGAACTTTGAGCGTCATAACTTTGCAGATGTTGTTTATGATCAAACAGCAACATTACACACTAACTAAAGTTAAAAAAGTAAAGTCATAATCAACTTTTTCTGTATAGTTTATATATCACTTGTGGCATGCAAATATACCCGTGCAGCTTTTAGTGGGTGGGAGTTAGTGACACGTTAGAGCGATAAAGAAACATTGTTGAATGAGTAATAAAGAGCGGGATAAGAAAAGTTATTAAAAGTGCAATATGCCTCAAGAAAGAGAACTCATTTTCAGTATTCGCACACTGAAAGGCAGCTTTCTGCACACAAATGCACACAAAAATCTGAGTATTCACATATACACAGTCGGTTTATGTCTTGAGTGAAGGTAAACAGCTGGGATAATGGGATGTGTATCAGTATATTGGATCCGTGCATTGGGTCTTAAAGTGACAGCAGCCTAATAACTGTTTACTTGTCTTCAATAATTGCTTGTGAACTTTTTACTTAGTATTAGCTTTTGCTGTGGTATCAAACTGGTATTGAGAATAGTGAAATTCGTACCTGTTCTGTTGGCATTAACTGGACAGTGACTCCACGGCAGAGGGTCTTGCAGCGAGTTGAAGAAGTACCACATGACCCAGGCCATGATGGTGTTGTAGTACATCCCCACTATGAAGGAAGCCAGCATGGAGGCGATACCTGAGGAACCACATGAAATATATCATACAGCTTGATGCAGCAGATCTTTTGAAAACAAAAGCAGCAGTGTATTCTCTGTAAAGACCTGTTGAGGTATATGATCTATGGAAAGACTCATTCCTGCCATAGATAATTCAGGAGTCACTTATTAGGCGATGATCTGCTTATCTGTTTCTGACTCACCGACTCCAGTGAGAGACGGGCTGATGGATCTCCAGACGCCGACGCTGCCCTTCCTCAGTCTCTGTCCGATGGCAAACTCCATGTGCAGGAGCGGAATTCCCTCCAGAACCAGAAGGATCAGGAACGGGATCATGAATGCTCCTGGAATAAAGGAAGAGTCACATCAATCCAGCCTGCTAATCAGATAGTTAATAGAAACAAATATTAAAGGTAAAGTACAATAACTATATTAGCGTCCAAACTAGTGTTTGATATCGTTCTGTTTATTTTAATCTGAAATGCACAAGCTCGTTAAAGTCTGGTGGATTCTGATTGGCTGTCAATTTTTTTTTTTTTTTTTTTTTTTTTTCATCAGCTGTAAAAAAATCATTCTTGATGTGGACTATTCCTTTAAATTTAGTAGGAATTTTAAAACTATATATGTTATCGTTATAGTTAACGTTTTTGGTTTGAATGGACCTTTTACTGGGTGCGATCTTTATGGTGCAGGTCAAATTAATCCTAATTGGATTCAATATATATCAAAAACAAGTAAAAACAGTAAATCTTCAACATTTAATCTCACACATTACAAATAAAAATGAACACAAGAACATATTATTTTTAATACTGAATTTTACTATTTTTTTCAAACTTTTGTCACAAACTGTGAATGTTATAAACCCCCAAATTTAAGATTGTAACATTGTGAAGGTGGTTTTAGTTTTTTCCTGAAATAAGGGATTTTTGTTGGATCCTCTCAGGTTATTGATTGACTATAGGAATATTTAATCACTATATATTAACGCTATTACTCATTGACACTAATTACTCTTATGTGGCCGGTTGCATGAAATGCTTAAACTATCTTGCAAGTATTTTCTTTAAGACTGAAAGTTTAAGTAATTTGCATAAAGTTGTAGATTTTTCTTATTTGAGACTGAAAAAGTATCAAATAGCTAATTGTTAAATGGTCAGATAAATTCTTAAGACAGTGGATTTTAAGTTAAGATCTTAAGTGGCCACTGAATTTCATTTCTCGCTTGTTTTTCCCCTTTTTCACTCTTTTTGAATCTTTGTAAATGTTTGTAGATTTTCCAGATTTAATCTGTTAACCTCACCTCCTTTTTGAGCACACATCCGAACTTAAATGGATGTAGTTCACGAGTGCTTTAGAGTACAGAGCTAAAGCTGGTCTCTTTTTCAAGAAGACACTCAGCAGATTATTAATATTGAAGGCTGAAATTAAAAAAATGGAAGTTTAAAAAAGTTATAGAAGTTTAAGTTTAGTGTAAAGCAAATGTACTGAACTAAACATTTTTATTTATTCAAAATATATGTTTTACAAAATAACTGAACTCTAAAATTTATAGAAAATCAAAGCCAAATGTCTAACCAAGTTGTGCACCAAATTTGAAGTTAATATCATAAAAATTAGCTGTAAAGCAAATTGTTTACTGTAAGGCAAATGTACAGAACTGAAAAAATGTTTTTATTTTATCCAAAATATATTTTTACAAAATAATTTGGACTCTAAAATTTATAGAAAATCAAAGCCAAATGTCTAACCAAGTTGTGCACCAAATTTGAAGCCAATATTACAAAAATTGAGCTGTAAAGCACTTTTTTATATTTTATCCAAAATACATTTTTACAAAATAATTTGGACTCTAAAATTGCTGCTAAACCAAAGCCATATGTATAACCAGATTGTCTGCCAAATATGAAGTTAATATCGCAAAAATTTAGCTGTAAAGCAAATTGTTTACTGTAAGGCAAATGTACAGAACTAAAAAAAATATTTAATTTTATGCAAAATATTTTTACAAAATAATTTGGACTCTAAAATTGCTAAAAAATCAAAGCCATATGTATAACCAAGTTGTGCACCAAATTTGAAGTCAAAAATATAGCTGTAAAGCACTTTTTTATTATTTTATCCAAAATAAATAATGTTTTACAAAATAATTTGGACTCTAAAATTGCTGCTAAACCAAAGCCATATGTATAACGAGGTTGTGTGCCAAATTTGAAGTTAATATCACAAAAAATTAGTTTTAAAGTACCATGTATATGGTAGCACAATTTCAATACAGTTTTCACAGGATGAATCTTGAGTTATAATTATATGTGAAAGGGAAAAAAGGCAATAAAAAGCAGTTAACAGACTTCTTAAACCTACTGAAAAAATAGCCTATTTTGATACCAGACAATGTTTTATGTTTACAGGTCAGAAGAACCAGGCTGAATGATAAATGTCGAAGGGCCAACCTCCTCCGTGGCTCTGGCAGAGGTAGGGGAACCTCCAGACGTTGCCCAGCCCCACACAGAAGCCCACACAGGTCAGCATGTACTGGGTTTTGTTGTCCCACTGCGGCCGCTCTCCAGCCTCCTCCACCTCCAGCTTCTCCAGCTCGGCGTGAGAGGGGATCCGCTCATCCAGACCCGGGTTGGGGAGCTTCAGCTTCAGCTTCATTCCTGCTGTGATAATGGAAGGTGCGTCCTCAGGGAAGTGACTGAGTGTCTCTCTGTGTGTGATGATAAAGAGGATCTGACTGGTGGCTCACTATTGGTGACCTTTAATACTCGCTCCTTTATTCCAGGACATTTTAAGTGTTTTGTCAGCAAGATAAAGGCCGGATGAAAGCTAAACTTCTCTCATTGGTGGTTAATGTGTAATGTTATCTCACGGCTGGATGGTTTCAGGTTGTCAGTATCTGCTCAATCTGAAAATGAGTCATGTAAATAGGTTTCACTTATTCCCAGCAGTGTTATATTAGTCTCATTAAGTTTTTATTATATTTTCAATTTTAAAGTTTGTCATTTTGTTGTTTTTATGTAATTATTTATTTATATAGTCTATATAGTTTTTATTTAAGTTTTAGTTTATTTTTATTCTGTATATATATATATATATATATATAAATATATATATATATATATATACAGAATAAAAACTTTTTTTAGGTTTTAGTTAACAATAATAACCCCGATTTACAGAAAATTGTGTTTATAGCATATTCATGTGTTTTAGTTTAGAAATGTTTGATTCATTAATGTAGGAACTATATTTTAACAATTCTAACTAATGCATGCTTTATAAAGCATCACAGGTTAATATAAGTATTGCAGGTTATGATCTGAATGCATAGACTGAGCTTTTCTTATCTCAGAGCGGATATCTTTACTGCATCTTTAAAACGCTAATCAATGTACTTGATCAAATCTGGTTTATTATTAAACTGCCATTGTTGAGAACAAAAGAACATCATAAAAATATTTATAATACATTTACAATGACATGGACCTCAGACATTACAATTTGCATGTAAATATTTTATATTATAGTCACTATACACTGACATGAACAACAGTATTATATGAGATAAAGCATACAAAATGCGTATTTATAATTAAATATTAGCTTATATAAAGATGAAAATAGTTTTTTACAAATGCAAAAAAATCAGACGAAATATTTAGCTTGCTCTTGACGTTCAGTTCAATGTGCATGAAGCCAGAGCAGAGACATCTGGGTGAACGTCTGTTTTCTGGGTCATTATTGTTTATGGATGTTGATTAGGACTGTAGATGTCATTAATGGTTTTATCTTTGGTGACTTGATTATAAAACAATAAAATACATACATATAAACTCTGCTCTGCGTATATACATACAAACAACAGTATCATTTACCCCTCAGTGCAAATCACATGTAAACTCGTGTGCGTATCAATGCTTATTTCTTCACGCAGAGATGATCATGAACACATTTACTGTCCGTAATATTCCCAATAAGTTCTCCACGTTTCAATGTGCGTTTGTGCTTCTGTTCCAGTGCTGAATGATCTGTTTGTTGATTGGCTGAGCTAGTTGAGCGCTTTAGCTGTGATTGGCTGAACGGCGCGATCCGGCTCGTCCGGCTCGATCTGTATTTTGTCTGAGATGGAGTAGAGCAGCTCTGCGGCGTGTTTCTCCTCTGTTCTGCAGCAGCGGTTCCTGATGAGTTTGTACAGAGCCACGGCCGGGATGACCAGCGCTGGAACGCCCGACAGGATGAAGATGATGACGTAAATCCAGTCCGGGTAGAAGCGCGTCGCCAGCGTAGGGAAGTTCTCCTGTCAGTGTTAATCAGGCAACAGCATGAGTGATTATTTATTGCTCATATTTATTTATTAGTCATATTTATTTATGTATTACTCAATTATTTGTTTATTACTCATCTATTCGTTGTTCATAAACATAAGTTTATTTTTTACTCTTTTATTTATTACTCATTTATTAGGGATGCACCGATATGAACATTTTTTCCGTAACCGATAACCGATATATTGGCCGATAAACCTAAATCTAAATTTATATAATTATTTAGAGCCTGATTACAAACACAAGTCTCACCATTAAAAAAAGTCCCAAAAACTTCAACATAAATCAAACACATACAGTACAGTAGCCTAGTTTCGACCAGTGTAAGTTTTAAAATTAATATATGTATTGTCTGCAAATAAATAAAATAATGCCTCTTATTTATTTTTAATTAATTTATTCATCATGTATTTATTATTCATATTTATTACACTTATTTATGAATTACTCATATCACTAATTTATTTAATTTATTATAATTAACTAATAATTTGTATAATTATAACTAATTTATTTAATATATTATAATTAATGTATTAATCATGTATTTATTATTCATATTTATTATTAATTTCTTATATTTATCACTAATGTATTTAATTTATTATAATTCACTAATTTGTTTAATTTATTATAATTAATTATTTATATAATTATAACTAATTTATTATAATTTATTCCTCATGTATTTATTATTCATATTTATTACACTTATTTATGAATTACTCAAATTTTATTATTTATTATAATTTATTATAATTGACTAATTATATCATTATTATAACTAATTTATTTAACTATAATTCATTTATTCTTCATGTATTTATTATTCATATTTATTACACTTATTTATGAATTACGCATATTTATCTACATTTATTTACACATTTAATTAATTAATATATTATTCATATGTAATACTCATATTTTTTATCACATATTTGTCTTACTCATTTATTAATTACACTTGTTTATTTATAACCAATCTAACTATGCTCATGTATTTATTATTCATATTTATTTATTACTTTTAAATATTGCTCTTGTATATTACTCATTAATTTACACATTTATTTATTCATATGTATAACTCATATTTATCACATTTGTTATAAATATATTTTATGTATTTGTTTGACTGTTTATTTATTACTCGTTTATTTATTTATTTATTTATTTATTTTTTTACTCATGTATTTATTATTCATATTTATTTACTACACCTATTTGTAAATTACTCATATTACTTTTATTACTAATTGATTTGCATTTATTTATTTATTATTCATATGTATTACTCATATTTGTTTATTTATTTATTTCAAATGTAATTATTTATTTATTACTAATATATTTATGTTGTATGCATTATTAATTATCAGGCACAGAACACATTTTGTGATGTATATGTGCCAGATTTTCGTCAGCTGTCACTGGGTCACAGTTTTCAAAAGATTTGATCTGTTTTTGGAAAGAAAGCAAACCTAAAAATTTCTTTCTTTCTTACACTATTGGAGATTCTCTTGGAGTTTGTCCGGAAATTAATAACACAAACTGATATTTTTGATCCCATGCAAATCTATATCTTTTTGTTTGACCATAGACATAAAGTGGTTGCCATGGTAACCAAGACATCCCGTTTATTTTCAGGGACACGTGACTGAATGCGGTGTGGTGCGGGCGGCACGTACAGACTCTGGGTCCCAGGCGATGTAGGTCAGCTCTTTGCTCACAGTCGTGACTAAGTAGAACAGGAAGATGACCAGCACTATGAGAGGACTGATCACCCTCCAGGTGGCCTGCCAGAAGAAGTTGGGCTTGTGACCGATCATGAACTTGATGTCATCGTTGAACCTGTGTTAAACCATATTAAATCATTTACACATATATTGAAATATTTAATAAACATACTAATATATTATCTTAATATTTAAATGAATTTATTTTTACAATGGTTCTTTCTGGTTCTCGAATCTGATTGGCTGAGAGGTCTTTCCAGCCATGCAATATTGGTAGAATATCACATGGCTGGAAAGACCTCTCAGCCAATCACATTCGAGAACCAGAAAGAACCGTTTCACCATCAGCATTCTCACAGCGAGTGTCATGGTGGGTTTGCCCACCATATTTTTATAGATACTATTGTTATTTTGTAATGTAATTAAGTTTTAAGAGGTTTTTTGGTGAGAATATAGTTGTTTCGACCTCATAGGGCTATATTAAGTTTCATAACTTTATATTTACATTGAAATTAAATCCTGTACTAACTAGAGCACTGCTTTTGTACATTTGACTTTGCTTGTTTATTCCCTATTTTACTTCTTATACTGTTATAATGGCTATTGTTGTTAATTTACATATTATTGTTCAATATAAATATACATTTTATATAAATAACATGCCGTACTTTTGGTATTGATAAAGTCCCCATTAGTGATTTTGACTTCAGTGAAAGTTACATTAATATGCCATCTTTATGAGTGAGTCAGTCAGTCGCAAACACTTTTATATTGAAATGGGCTGAAAAAGGAAACAAGGACATTGTTTTTACTTTAAACAACATCTTATGAGATGCAACTGACAAATGCATTGACTAGCGCTGTCATGGGAAATCCTCTTAAATGTTAAAAGGACAAAGATAAAGATATCACTTTCCTCGGCGGACATTCAAACTGATTGTGATTATGAATATAAGATTGACCTAAAGAATATCAGCTAGATGCAGGTAAAACACTCGCTCATAATACTCTACATATTACAATGAGTTTCAATGAAGCGACTCAGTGTTCCTTTGTTACAAATTCTAAAGTGACGTTTTAGAATTGGTAACAGATCTTGGGCTCAACTGTTAAACTGTCAACTTAAGATTCGAATCTGTGGCGGAAGGAAGTAGTTCCTCAGTTTTAAAGACAATCCATTGTTGTTCTTATTTATTTGCACACTCATGCCGTCAAACTGTTGTATAAGCGCAATATCACACTCATAGCCGTGCGATATGGCTGTATATCAGCACGCTGTGATTACCTACGGGCGAATCACGAATCGCATTGTGAACTCACTTTTAAAAAGAAACATTTTTCCATGCATCCTTGCCGTCGACTCACCTGTCAATCCCATAAATGTAAGATACAGCCATCATCTCACAGAAGGCGATGATCAGTAAAGGAATGGATCCGGCGAAGCCGTCGAACAGAGCCAGCCAATATTCACCAGAACCCTGAGCGAAGATGATCGCAAAACCAAAAGAGACGAAACACACCAGACCTGAAACACAGTGAAAGAGAAGTGAGAAAAGGTTTCAAATCTAGTGATTAGTTCCCTAAAATGTTCAATGAAGTCACTTTTTAATGGAACATTTTAGTGTTTATCTTAAAAGATTTAAGTGTTTTAAATTCATGTTCCTCATAATCTTGAATCAGAATATCTTCTCCTCCCTCTTGCAACTTCATCTCTTCTCTGATGATGATGAGGGCGGGGCAACCTGTCACTCACATGAGATCCACCAATAGCAAACCACAACCATCCAATCAATTCCCTACAGACAAAACCAAGCCCCACCCTACATTTGTTCTTGTTTGCAAAGCGTTGCACTCATATATACAGCACAATAGTGCAGAAAAGACTAGTGCTGCTTCAGTTCGCCAACTTTATTCTGTGCAAATGTACCTGTATAGACCTCCTTCGGCCACTTCTTGGGGAGGATGTTGAGGTCCTGGAGCGGCGCGACCACACCTTCGACACTGCCGAACATGGTGGACAGTCCCAAACAGAAGAGCATGATGAAGAACAGCACTGACCAGAGAGGAGCGATGGGCATCTTGGTGATGGCCTCAGTGAACACGATGAAGGCCAGACCGGTTCCCTCAACGCCCTGCAACAAATAATAGGATGCGGTCAGCTACTCGCTATTTGACCCTCATTTAGATGAGATCCTGAAGAGCCTTTGAGAGAAACGCTGGAGTCGTGTAGACAGACCTGACTGAGGAGCGTCTGCAGGTCGCAGGTCTTGAGCTGGAGCTCCTGAATGACTGCTGGTGATGTGCTGTTGAGGTGCTGCAGAACACTGTCATAGTTGCTCTCTGTGATGTTTTCCTCTGGCAGTTCAAACGCGTTCAGCAGCGCCAGGATGTTACTGCGAAGAAACAAATTTGAGCAAATTATCTTTTGAAAAATGGGAAAACAATAAAAATATAAAATTTACATATTTTAATATTAATATTAAAATTACATATTTTATAATTAATATTTATTAATTTACTTTTTCTTAATTTAAATGTGTGTATGTATATATATATATATATATATACAGTATAACAAAAATATGTCTGTTTATATATTTTTCATGTATACGATTTTTTATGATAATAATGTTTAAATATGTATTAAATAATAATAAAAATGTCAAATATATTGAAATCTATTTAATGTTTATTAAATATAGACATATGTATTGTTTTAATATGCATTTAATATGCATTAATTTATTTGAAAAAAAAAATATATATATATATATATATATATATATACATACAATGTATATTAAATAATATAATAAAGTACATATTAAAATAATTAAGGTATTTATTAAATATATACTTTTATTATATTTGACTTATATTTTTTAATGTTTATTAAATAGTTTTAATATGAATTTTATATATTTATCAAATGTTTATTTAAAATATATATGATATATATGTATATATAATTGAATGATTATGATTAGTGGAGCCCTGAAGGTGGATTTGAAAGGTTTACTCCCCCACACTCGGCCGTTGGATCATTCCAGGATCTCTTCCGACCTTTAGCCGTTGGCTGCCAAAAGCAGCTCATCCGCCTAGTGGTGCAGTGTGAACACCACCCCCTCACGTGGTTTAGCCTGCAGCTGCCGGACAGCAAAGATGACCCTCTATCCATTCCCCCTACAGTTCCCTGTATTCACGCACTGTTCCGGCTGCTCCTGCAGCCAAGCCGGTGCCAAACGTATTGCTCTGCATTCCTTTGGATTACATAGGTGGGGCCAAGAGGGGGATCTTGACGACTGGGCATCCCAGGATCTCCATACATTTTGCCCATACTTGCGCCCTGGAGAGGTCACTCCAGTGCCACTGTTCTAGCGACAACACAACATGGGAGATGGCAGTTACATGTTATAAGCCCAGAGTGGATTGGCGTAAGCTTGGGCGCATCGGATTGTCTCCGAGGGTGGGAGGGATCATAATGTACCACTAGTCAGCTAACGCCCGCCTTAAGCTGGGCAGCCCCCAGCCAGTAAGGTGCTGACCCGCCACAGTCTGCCTGCTTCAATGGGTGCTTGGAGCTTAGGGAAACACCCTAAAAGCAGACTGCAAAACCTGCACCAGGCAAAACAAGAAGAAAAAATAAACAGCCAGGAAGTCATTCCCAAGCTGGAATGTCAGATCCATGTGTCCTGGCCATCAACAAGTTGATGATGCCAGGAAGACAGCCATTGACAGCCTTTATCAACCATGAGCTGAAACGACTGGACATCAACATTGCTGCCCTACAGGAGACTAGACTCCCCTCCAACAGCAGCCTCAGAGAACAGGACTACACGTTCTTTTGGCAGGGAAAGGAGCCCGAGGAGCCTCGAATTCACAGTGTTGGATTTGCAGTGAGGAACTCTATGCTGTCCTCAATTGAGCTGTCTTATGGAGGTACGCCCAGAATCCTCTCTCTCTGCCTCTCTACCTCTTCAGGCCAAGTTAATTTCACAAGCATCTATGCTCCTACACTCTGCTCCACAGCTGAGACAAAGGACGAATTTTATGAAGAGCTTGAGATCACCATCAAAGTGATCCCTATCACATAACACCTGTTCCTACTTGGGGACTTCAACGCCCGGATTGGAGCTGACCGCAATTCCTGGCCCCGTTGCGTCGGCCGCTTTGGCATTGGCAAGCTTAACGAAAATGGACAGAGACTGTTGGAACTTTGTTCGTACCATGACCTGTGCACGTTTTCCAGCTGGATCTTGTTATTACCAGAAGATCCCTCTTGAACTGCATTTTCACAGCCCTCAGCTACCACAGTGCCGATTGCGACACTGACCACTCACTGGTTGGGAGTAAGGTACGGCTTTACCCCAAGCGGATCCACAATTCCAAGCTGAAAGGACGGCCATGTCCGGAAATGCGCTAACAATTATTGGCTGAACCTCTGTCAGAGCATTCAGCTCTCTGCAGACTGTGGGAACATCCGCGCCATGTATAGGGCATGAAGAAAGCATTTGGCCCAAGTACCATCAAGATTGCTCCTCTGAGGTCCGCTACAGGCGACGTCATCACGGACCGCAGTAAGCAGATGGAGAGATAGGTGGAGCACTACCAACAGTTATACTCGAGGGAGAACGCCGTCACTGACACTGTAATGGAGAGAACCACCTCTTTGCCTGAGATGGAAGAACTTGATGCTTAGCCCACTGTGGACGAGCTCAGTAAGGCTATTGACTTTTAGCTGACTTATTAGCTTTTAGCATGTGGCAAAGCTCCAGGCAGTGACGGCATTCCCCCAGAGGTCATCAAGGCTGGCAAGAAGATTGTTCTCCTCGACCACCTCCATAAACTCTTACTCCAGTGTTGCTAGGAGGGAACAGTTCCTCAGGACATGCGAGATGCCATTACGCTCTATAAGAACAAAGGAGACCTCAGTGACTGTAACAACTATCGGGGCATCTCCTTGCTGAGCATTGTGGGGAATTTTTTTGCCCGCGTGGTGCTGAACAGACTACAAGCGCTGGCTGAACGTGTCTATCCAGAGGCGCAGTGCGGCTTCAGATCACAGAGATCAGCGATCAACATGATCTTTTCACTGAGACGGCTACAGGAGAAGTACCGGGAGCAGAGACAGCCACTCTACATCGCCTTCATCGACCTGGCCAAGGCCTTTGACTTGGTCAGTAGGAAAGGCCTCTTCACTCTACTGCACAGGATTGGATGTCCCCCCAAGCTTCTGAAGATGGTCACGTCCTTCCATGATGAAAGGAAAGGTACCGTCCAGTACGATGCCTCATCTTCGGAACCTTTCCCGATCCGAAGCTGTGTAAAGCAAGGCTGCGTCCTTGCCCCGACACTCTTCGGCATCTTCTCTTTGCTGCTGCGCCACGGCTTCAGTCAGTCAGAAGATGGTGTCTTCATCCACACTAGGAGTGATGGCAACCTTTTCAACCTTGCACATCTGCACGCAAAGACCAAGGTGCGCAGGGTCCTGATTAGGGAGATGCTATTTGCTGACGACGCAGCCCTGACTGCCCATACCGAGGAAGCACTACAGCATCTCATCAGCAGCTTCGCTCGCGCCTCTGATGAGTTTGGGCTGACCATCAGCCTGAAGAAAACAAACGTCATGGGCCGGGATGTCAGCAGCATTCCCTGCATCTCCATTGGCGATTACACCCTCGAGGTAGTGGAGGACTTTACATATCTCAGCTCCACTATCTCCAGCAACCTCTCTCTGGACAACGAGCTGAATACCAGGATCGGCAAGGCATCAATATCGATGGCCCACCTGACCAAGAGAGTGTGGAACAACAGTATGCTCACCATCAACACTAAGATGAAAGTGTACCAGGTCAGTGTCCTCAGCACTCTTCTTTTTGGCAGTGAGACGTGGACTATGTATACCTGGCAAGAACGCAGACTTAACTCTTTCCATCTGCGCTGCCTGAGGAGGATCTTGGGCATCACCTGGCAAAGACGTCTACAAGCGTGACCTAAACGCCGGAAGCCTGAATCCTGCAGACTTGGAAGCTGCTACCGCAAACTGTGTCAGCTGGTGGCTCGCCGTAAGGACCAGCATAAAGCTGAGCGAGGGAAACGGAGAGGAACAGCGGGAGGAGAAGAGGCAGCGTAGAGTCAAGGCAGAGAGCAATTCCCACAAAAACAGTCACAGGATTCACCTGTAGCAACTGCAACAGACTCTGCCGCTCTCGTATTGGACTGTTCAGCCACAGCAGGCACTGCAATTCCACAACAGACTGACTTGGGCGCAGATACTCTATTGTCTCCAGAGACAGAAGGATGCCAGGGATTGTTAAATAAAAATAACACGTACTGTAATCCATTCAATGTTTATTAAATATATGCATTTCATTTTTGCGATATATTTATTAAAAATAGGAAATAAATCATTAAAAATTAAATTAAGTAAATAAATGGACTACTTTTAACTGTGGTCACTATAAACTGTTGTTCATAAATAATCTTCGTCTTTGTGTTCCACAGAGAAAAACAACAGCGTACAGATTTGAAATGTCATGAGAGTGAGTAATTAATGATATTTATTATTTTTTGGTGAACAGTTCCTTTAAAGATTATCAAAGTCAGTTGGGTGGTTAATATGAGATCTGTTCCTGCTGTCATTATCTCTGAATAACAGTTTAATTTTGACAGAAATGAACATTTACCCATTGAGACAGTCGTCAAACCTCTGGGTCGCCCTGAAGCCGATGATGGAGTAAATGACGATGGCAGAGTAAATCGATGTGAAGCCGTTTATTACAGAGATGATGACGGCGTCCTGCTCACAGTTATTACTGCAGAGATAGAGGAGAACATGTTTTCCTTGTATTAGAAAGATCATCCCTGCGACATCATTATACTGACACAAACTCACTGCTTTACTTTGCAGCTGTCAAATGTAAAGAGCTGATGAGACTCACTGCACAGAGTTGTAGCTGGAGAATGAGATCAGTCCTCCAAACGCCAGAGAGAAGGAGTAAAACACCTGCGCTCCCGCGTCCAGCCACGTCGCCGGATTCAGCAGCTCGTCCAGCTGAACGAGACACGATCAGTGAGGAAATGCATCATTCACTACACTTACATAGACATCATAGTCACAGCTGGATTCTGCTGTTCACACATGCATCAAAACACATTCATGAGCATTTACACTACAAAAAATTAATTGTCCTCCTGTTTTACTGTTATTGAGTTTTGGAAAGTTAGCTGAAAGCCAATCTTTAATTTCAGCTAAACAGCTGGACAGAGGAAGTGGAGGAAAGGAACATGAGGGCTTCGAAGACAGATGAAAATGGAAACCATATTTCCTAAAAATATAGCCAAGAAGAAGTAAGTAAATGATGAATAGAAGAGGGCCCAAGACAGAACCCTGAGGAATACCAGAGGTGAGTTTAGATGATTTTGATTGGAATTTTTTAAGTTGAACAATCTGAGTTCGACCAGATAGTTAAGAGGGAACAAGGGCAGAAATAAGTGAGGAATTAACCATTTTAGTAGCTAAATAAGACAAATATGGTAGACAGGCTTTAGCTAAGTATAGAGTTGAGCTGACAGATGGTATATTTGGATTTCAAGATATGAGAAAGTATCTCCTCAACAGTTGGTGGAGTGAAAGTAGAAAGGACAGAAGGAGAAGCTGGATAGAGTGAATCACAACCTGAATTATTTACAAGTGAAGTGAATTGAGTGTAGTCGGGTCAAACTCACATCTGGAGTGAAGAGGAACTTGATTCCACTCACAGAGCCTTTGAGCGTCAGTCCTCTGATCAGGAAGATGGTCAGGACCAGGTATGGCAGAGTGGAGGTGATGTACACAGCCTGAGGAGATAGAGACGCCACATTCAATATTTGAATCCTGACCAAAACCTGTCTGGAAATAAGATCTGTGACGTTTACTAAAGCCCTTCTGCTGTGCTGAAGATCCTTCACCTAATTTGGTGTACTTTTAAATCTCTCATTATGCTTTATTTTCACCAAATATTGGATTCAGTCTTTTCATCAACTTCAGTTAGCACAGGTTTTGTGTTTCATTTTGGAACTGATTGTTCGTAGGCCTCATTGATCTGAACTCCGTATTTGAGTGAAAAAAAATTCAAAACACTCAAGTTTAAAAACACTGAAGTTCAGATCAGTGAGGCCTACAATCAATCAGAGCCAAGAAGAAACACAAAACCTGTGCTAAAGAAGAAGATTGAATCCAATATTTGGCAATAACAAAGCATAACAACATATTTATAAGCAGTTTTTATTATAGGCGGGTCATTTTTGACCCGTAACGCCACAAGTGTAACAAGGTGGAGAGAGAAAAAAAAAATGATAACAAAAATGATTACAAAATGTTTGTGAAGTTGTTACACCCTATATGAACAAAGTCAGTAAGTTTTAGTCCAATGCAAATAACATTAATTAGCTTTTTTCGGGGGGGAAAATGGTTCAAAAATTTGGCATTATTTGAAATTAATTTACTAATTTTCATTCATTAATAAAAATATAGTTTTCCATTTAATGAAAAATGCTTTTTTTTTTTTAAAGGCAATTTTGCTAAACAATAGTAATGATTTTGGTTGTAAATATATAATGAAAATAATCTCGCAATGCAAAAAATCTTAACTGTTTTAAGAAAATTTCTCTTTCTTTATGCAAATTGTAACTTCATATTCATTTTCTTTAGATTTTGGCATCAGATATAACCAGGAAGTTTCCCGTCCTGTTCTTACAGTTGCATCCTGCAGTTTACCAGAAACGTGTCTGTTATCAATGATGCCATTACAGCTTTTAGTCGCGTTTGGGATCTTTACAGCAGCCTGATGAAAATTAATACCATATTTTCTAAAAAAAAATATAGTCAAGAGGATGCAAGTAAATGATGAATAGAAGAGGGCCCAAGACCGAACCCTGAGGAACACCAGTGGTGAGTTTAGATGATTTTGATCAGAAATATTTAAGTTGAACGAACTGAGTTCGACCAAATGTAAGAGTTAAGGGGGAACAAAGCTAGAAACAAGTGAGGAATTAACCATTTTAGTAGCTAAAGAAGACAAATATGGTAGACAGGCTTTAGCTAAGTGAGTTGGTAAAGAGTTGAGCTGACAGGTGGTAGATTTCTCTTTCTTTATGCAAATTGTAACTTCATATTCATTTTCTTTAGATTTTGGCACCAAATACAACCGGGAAGTTTCCCTTCCTGTTCTTACAGTTGCATCCTGCAATTTATCAGAAAAGTGTCTGTTATCAGTGATGCCATTACAGCTTTTAGTCGCGTTTGGGATCTTTACAGCAGCCTGAATCTCGCTGCCCTTTGTGCTCTTTATATAATGGTGTAAAACATGTGCAGCCATTGTATCAGTTTCCTCGCATTATCAGTTTTATGAGTGTTTTTCTTAGCGTTGGTCAAAACTACCAGGCTGTTTCTAACCGTACTGTCAGTCTGTGTGCTAGCTAATGCTTAACCAGAACAACCACACCCAGATATCTGGCCTTGGATTAACCTTGGGTTATCTCGTTTCATGTGTCACACTGGTCATGTGTTACTCGGGCTTAGTAATTGATTTTGTGTTGGCAGGTTTTGAGATTTCTCATTGTAAACCCTGGGTTAATGTTTGCATATATTTATGAGGTTATTATGTTGCTACGTCGACCCTCTAAAATATTACTGCATTTTGATGAGTCCAGTTCACACATTTGACGTCATTGTACAGCGCGTTTGAGGGTTTGACACCAACTATAGCCATTCATAATTAAAAGTGTGGAAAGTTACTTAATATTAGTTTTGTTTGATGTGTTAATTTATTTATTTATTATGCATTTCACCTAAAATCACACTCAAAAATAATAATAAAAAAAATCAAAAACTGTAAACCTCTAACATCAATACTTCACACATTGCAAAAAAGTAAACATGAGAACATATTATTTTAAAAGTTATATTTAACAAATGTTTAAACATTTGTTTTTTAAAATGTTAATATTAGAAACAGTATGTTAAATATTTTTATAAAGTTTTTTTTGTGCTTCAAGTTAAAACCGTAGATGTTTCTTGTAAGCACAAAATCATGGATTTGATTATCAGCAAAATTCATGCATAAACCTATAAAAAGTTTGTCTTCAGTGCAGCGTATATTTCTTAAAAAAAAAAAAAGTCTGTCAAATGCATAAAAGTAAATTCCCTCAGAGTAGTTGAGAAACGTATAATTTAAAAAAAAAAAATTTTACATAAATTTTTTTTTAAATTATTTTGGGTCTGTGCAGCTGCCTTTAACCATAAAATATGAATAAATCTTAATTGACATACAAAGTCATAATTATGGTATAAAAAGTTGAAATTAATTAAAAAAGTCAAGATTATGACATAAGTCAAAAATTTTGGCTTTTATTATTTTATTTTATTATATATAAAGTTATAATTATGATTTTCAAAGTTGAAATTGACATACAGTGTCAAAATTATGACACACTAAGTCAAAACTGACATTTAAATTCATATTTGACATAAGTCAAAATTATGAGTCGAAATTATGTAAAGTCAATTATTACATACAAAGTCATAATTTTGACATTCAAAGTCAAATTTATGACATTCAGCACCATAATTATGACATACTAAGTCGAAATTATGAGATAAATGTCAAAATACTGATAAAGATAAATATTGATTGTTGATAATAAAACACAAGGAAAATATTCCCCAGAACTCTTTTTTTTATATAATGAAAGTCAACGGGGTCCAAAACACCGTTGAACCCCACTGACTTCCACTCTACGGACAGTCCTGCAGGTTTAGAGCGATATGGAAGAGCAGTAAATGATGACCGAAAGCTGAAGTGTGTGACGGACACGAGCGCTGTACCTTCCCCGTGGTCTCGATGCCTCTCAGACAGCAGACCCAGAGCAGCGTCCAGGCGCAGAACAGACACAAGACGATCCACCACTGCAGACCGCCGGAGTCGCCGATCACTGGCGTCGTGTTGAGAGTCTCTCTGTACCAGAAATAATCCACTGGAGAGCTGCGCTCGCATTCAGACACAAACCCTGTTCACGGACACACGCAAGCCATTAGCAGCTGGATCTGTGTGACTAAAGACCACACGAGTGACGTCACAGTGGACTGACACCTCCGTACCTGTCCGGTTCTCGTTGATGGGACACTGGCTCCAGGGTAAAGGGTCCTGAAACGAGTTGAAGAAGTACCACAATACCCAGGCGATGATGGTGTTGTAGTACATCCCCACCATGAAGGACACCAGCATGGAGGCGATACCTGAGGGTGAGAATCACATTTAAGGCCCGTTCACACCAAGAACCATCACTATATTAGTGTCCACATCAATGCACGATATCCTTCTGTTTATTATAAGTGTGCTGCGGTTTTGTTGTCTGTCGCTTTAAATGCTTCAGCTCTTTAAAGCAGGATGGATTCTGATTGGCTGCCAATGTTTACAGCTGGTAAAATCGCTCTGAAAGTGATTCCAATGATATCGTTCCTCTGTGTCGTTATCGTTCTGGAAATGTATGCAAATTACTTCATGTTTAATTAATGCATCATTTGCATTAATTAAACATTAAATATGCATTGCAAATGCATATTTAATCATTACATTTTAGAAAACTTTTGTGATTTATCAACTGGTGAAATAGTGAGATCTGTTAGTTGACCTGTAGTGTCCCGCATTAACACTCACCGACTCCGACTAGATACGGGTTGATGGATCTCCAGACGCCGACGCTGCCCTTCCTCAGTCTCTGTCCGATGGCAAACTCCAGGTGCAGGAGCGGAATTCCCTCCAGAACCAGAAGGATCAGGAACGGGATCATAAACGCTCCTGGAAAAGCGTGAGATCATTTATTATCAGCAACACAAACTCCTGTTTAATCATTTTATGGCACACAGTTATTATTAATTAAAGGTTCTATATAAAGACAATTGAGAAAAGTTTGTAAACAAACCTTGATGTTTGCTTGGGAAAGCCTATAATCTGAAGGTTTGAAGTCAATGTAAAAGCTTGAAGAGTTGAATAGTTTAGATATAGTGTGACAGAGAGAGTTTAAAAAGCTTGAAGGGTTTTAAGGATTTAAATTTGAAGTAGTTTTAAGTTTGAATCAGTTTTAAAAACTCAAAGTTTAAAGGTTTTAAGATTGTTTGCCATGGGGTGTTCTCGGTGGTTGCTAGGGTGTTATGCGGTTGCTAGGGTACTTGGACTGGTTAATGAAATTAACATTAACTAAGATTAATAAATGCTTTCTCGTTGTTGTAAATTGTTACCAATTTTCCCTTTACTTTGGAATGTTCTGTAACACTTTATGAAAGGTTCCGTTGGTTAATGTGAGTTAATGCACTAACTTACATTAACTAACAACTGGAACCTTATTGTAAAGTGTTTGCTCTTCGCTGTGTCATACTGCAGCAGCTGTTTTGGAAACAAAGTGATGTAAGCAAACATCTGCATCTTTATCTGAGCGTTTGACTCTTATCAGCCCAACGCTTCAAAAGTCCACATGACGATAACCTGAGGTGAAGGTGAAATGAATATGTCATGATGAATATGTTCTTGTGGAAGATGAGATTGGTTGTGCTTTCATAGCTCGTATGTTTCTCTTTAAGATCCTCGGGAGATATGAAGCTAGACGAATGAGTCAATAGCTGTCTTACAGTAAGAGTATCGAGATATAAAATGAACATGGATAAGCTCAGATCATTTGATAAGAAATGTTTGAGTTCATATGGACATCTATATAACTTTTGATTTTAGACTTTGGTTTTTAAGTAAATCTGAGCTCAGTTTGAGACATTGTTGAGATCTCTTCCCTGAAATTATGTTGTGGGTCAATTTGACCCGCATCGATTGTTGAGCTGCTTAACCCATGATGAAGTTTTCACATTTAGGGTCATAAACATGCATGCAAAGTTTCGACACTGATGTGTTGTGGAATGTGCGTACGATTTTAATGTTTGCGGGTCAATTTGACCCGTGCATTTCATGGTTAAAGTCAGCTGCGCAGACCAAAAATAAAAATGCATTTTGTTATGTCAGTTTCTCAACTTGATCTGGCTGGATTATCTTAAACAGCTAAAATATAATATAATTAGTGTCTCTTGATGAATATACTGTATGAATATACAAAAGCCACTTGTAGAGTAATAATTTATCTATATTAAAGTAGCAAACGGACACATGGAGACATTTACTGCATTTCTGAATGGAAACTTCCATCCAGTTTTAATAGCGTAATCAATCTGGTGTTCGTCAGCAGTTGCTCTTATTTCATCCGTTGAATTAATGTTTAACTATAATCGTTTAAAGTGGCTGCTTTCAGTCCATTACAAGCTTTTGGGTTTTATGAGGCGCGTTTATGGTGATCTCTCTATCATATATGTATGAAAACACACAGAATTACATCATTTCAATCTTTAAAATACAAACAAACACGATGATGTTTATGGGTTGTACTATTTTACTATTCCCAGAAACACTTTTCGACGAATTGCTTTTAATACACTGATATATTTTTTAAAAATTACATGCCAATTTTTTTTTTTTTCCTCTAAATCAGCTATTTTAATGCACCGCTCCTTTAAAATAATCATAAAAATGTCTTAATGTCATTATGTTACATGCAAAATGTCTTTGATGGTAAATTAAGAAGCACAAACACACTTTACACAACCTCTGCTGGCTTTAAAATGCTGATAAATGTCATGTTGAACATGAAGTTTGTGGTTAGTTAGTGGATGATGCTGCTAATGTGATTGTGAACTTCATACATGCACTAAAATCACTGATTCAAACACATCGAGGCTTCAGACATGATCAGAAAAGAGACTTTAGTGCACTCAAGGAAGATTTAAGATTTATGTATTTGAATTGCATATAAAGCATCCGTCCATTTGAATTACACAGTTTCAACATAAACTAATTAACTTCATTTGATGCATTTTTGTCAGTCATGCATAAATGAAACAAGTCAGATTTCTGTAATTGTACAAATAAACTGAATGTGTTTTAAATACACAAAAACCAGGTTTATATATTTATCATCAATAAATCTAATTTTTGTTTCAATCGCATACATTTTAACCACTGAATACATGTAATTGTTTTCACAATGAACACATTTATGATGATTCTAAGCAATTTGAATACATGCATTTTAAAAATATGATTATTTGAATACAATCAAATAGATGCAAATAGTTAAACTATACCATGATTTTCTGAAATCTGAGCTTGACTGACAAATATGCATCACATTACGTTTATTAAAACTGTGTGATACAAAGATTTATATGCAATTCAAGTTCTTCCATCTTAAATGCAGGCCTAAAGATCCCACAGATGTTTGATCTGATGTTCAGATGTTTGTTGGTGTCTTGTTTGGTCAGTCTCACCTCCTCCGTGGCTCTGGCAGAGGTAGGGGAACCTCCAGACGTTGCCCAGCCCCACACAGAAGCCCACACAGGTCAGCATGTACTGGGCTTTGTTGTCCCACTGCGGCCGCTCTCCAGCCTCCTCCACCTCCAGCTTCTCCAGCTCGGCGTGAGAGGGGATCCGCTCATCCAGACCCGGGTTGGGGAGCTTCAGCTTCAGCTTCATTCCTGCTGTGTTTGGTCTCAGAGATGAAAGAGAAGAGAAGAGATGGAGTGATGGCAGGAGATGTCCATAAATACTGGCTGCGACATTCACATGGTGACCTTTAGCACCTCCCACACACATGCACACACACACACACATGCACACACACACTCATATGGCATTTTGACAGGTTAGACTAGAGGTTTGTCAGGTTGGAAACGGCAGATATCCTAGTAGATGTCGTGACTAATCATTCTGGTATCTGTGCTTTCTTGCATTTTGGAAGACAAAAAATGTTTTGCAAAAAACTTTTATTCAGCAAAGATACATTAAATTGATCAAAAGAGACATTTACAATGTTACAAAAGATTCTATTTCAAATAAATGCTGAAAATTCAGCTTTAATCACAGGAATAAATTGCATTTTACAATATATTGACATAGAAAACAGCTATTTTAAACTAATGATATTTCACTATTTTTACTGTATTTTTGATCAAATTGATGCAACCTTGGTGAGCAGAAGAGACCCTAAACCTTAAAACAGTAGTGTATATATTTTAATATTCTATTACTTTTTTTTAAAGTTTGTGTACTTATGGAGGATTGAATTTGCTCAATTAAATTTATGCAAATTTTAATATTTATTTTTTATTTTATTATAGATTATTGTTCTAGATTTGTTTTCATTATTTTTACCAATTATGAAAGTCATTTATTATTCAATTATTATTTTCCTAATATATAGAAAAAATTGCATAGTGTTAAATAGGCATGAAAATAAATTCACACAAAAAATTAACAATTTTCTGTATGCAAAATATATATTTCTTCTTTATTTTGAATATGAGGTTCAAAATATTTATTCATATTCATAACATTTGACCTTTTTAAGATTAATTTTGGCATCTTAGTTGTGTTTTAAAACTAACAACAGTGATTCAGGTTTATTCCAATGAAATTAGTGCCGAAATGAGTGAAGAGAAACTGCTATCTGTCAGCAGGACAGTGATATTTACCTGATAGCGATTGAACTGATGCTTTAACAAGGGTGGGTTTACAGGTCAAGAGTGTCCTATCTTACAGCCTATAGCATCGTAAATCCATACCTATTCCATTAAGTCCAACACAGTTTATAATAAATGACAAACACCTTGTTGAGTGTAAAAGTTATGCATGCTCACACTTTGATTTGAGGCGAAAGGAATCATTGATGGTGTTTGAACAACTCAGCTGTGAAGATTGAGACATTTTCAAGCAACTTATTGACTCATCCGAACCGCTTGCACAAGACGTGAGATGCTGTTTTCATGTTGTTCACATTAAGAGTTTCATCTGGTCAATCATTTGTGATTAACACTACATAAATTGTGTTGTAATCATTTTACTAAGTAGAGAATGTGTCGTGTTTAAATCATGCAATAAGTGAGGCATAAACCCTGACGTGAAGCGCTGAGGTCTTTTATAACACACTGAAGAGGTTCATTTTATGATGATCAGTAACTGATTGCACATTATCATGTTTGACACTGCTATCACTTGATTTGAAAGTCGTGAAATAAGTGCAACGACGATCATTTATACAGGTAAGACTCATTATCCAGCTAACAGGGAGCGTTCTGGCAAGGTTATGAACAAACATTCTTCCAGTAACATTAATCATTCATTCAAAGTTATCTGGTCTTTAATAATGTTCTATTTAATAATGTTAAAAAATATTTGCACAAAAAAAGTTAGCACAAAACATTAAGACTACTGTTTGAAAACCCAATTTTACTGTAACAAGAAATATAGAAATAAAGGAGCAGCTTCCTTCATCTTTCCATATATTCTGTGATTTTAACTCTATTTTTGTATTCTATTTTTCTCTACAATGACTTTAAATAATGTTCCCATTCAGTCAGTCATGTTTAATGTTGCATCAGACTGACATCATGGGGTCTCGTTTGGGAGCCCAATCACCTCCAAGTGGTAACAAAACGAGCCAATGAACATTGGCCAGTGAGATTTGCATGCCGAGTCCCACCTACCCGGACATACGGGAATAAATAGGACCGTTACGGGACTTCCGGTTATGGCGGCAAGTGAGTAGAAGCGTTTTTCTCGTGCTTTTCAATAAATCCTGCATAATATTCCAGAGAGAGGTCATATAAAGAGATTCAGAGTGCCCTCAGAAGAAGTGTGCAGGCATTTTGTTGCCACAAAAATTGCCTCCACCACCGGCTGGGGTGCCGTATGCAATGGGCTCGGGCTCCTGGACAGGACCTTGACTGCAGTGGCATATCAATTGCCTTCAGTTGCTAGCAGTGCTCCTTGCCCTGTGCCAGTTCTAACCGTTGCTGTAAAGCAAGCATGTCAACCGTAGCACACATCAACCATCAAGTTGGTCTACGCTCCCTTTGCATGTCACAACTCACCCGCCATCTCCTCCTATGGAGTCAGCAGTGGCTCAGGTCACTGTTGCACCATACTGGCCCAACTGGACCTGGTTCCCAGAACTGATGCTCCTCACGACAGCCCCTCCCTGGCTGATTCCCCTGAGGAAGGATCTTCTTTCTCAGGGACGGGGCACCATATGCCCAAAGTCCCCACCACTCCTTTCAGGGACCAGGTGGTGAACTTGCAAGTGCTGCCCCCGGAGAATGCCGACCCAACCCTCACGCTGCTGTGTCCCATTCATGCACTGCATGTTTACGTGGACTGCACTGCTTCAGAGGTTCAGAGCTGCTCTTTGTTTGCTTTGGAGGTCAGCAGAAGGGAAAGGCTGTCTCCAAACAGAGGTTGTCCCACTGGATAGTGGATGCCTTGGTGTACCAGGCCCAAGGCGTGCCGTGTCCCCAAGGAGTGAGGGCTCGCTCCACTCGGGGTGTTGCCTCCTCCTGGGTGTTGGCACATATGGCACCTCTCTGGCAGTCATCTGCAGAGCTGCGGGGTGGGCAATGCCTAACACATTCATGAGATTCTATAATCTCTGAGTGGAGCAGATTTCTTACCATGTGTTGGGTACAAACAGGTAAAGTGTGGAAAGGGTGGCTCTGTGACATTCCCTTCTAACAGGAAGATACGAGTGCCTACTTGCTATTCATTTTGGTGGCATTTTTGCCACAAGCCTTCATTAATTTCTGGCCCTGCTGCACAATGAATTTCTTATTTACATCGTGTCTACACTTTATTAAAATTTGCGAGCTTGCAGGCAGAGCTCAGCACTAGACAACTCCATACAGCGCTTTGAGCGGTGAGGGGATTCTAACTTAAATGCCTCTGATTGGCCTTTGTGTTTAAGAAATCAACAGATATGTCTGTTAATGGCTCCATTGCTCAATGCTGCAAAAGCAGGTTGAATATAGAAAGACGGTTAGACAAACACACATACGCACTGGATCGTTTGAGAAATCTGGTTTGCCAGTATTATTACAGTTGCAGCTGAGTGTGATCTTGGTTTCTTGTAAACAACAGCTCAATAACCCTTTTATTGAAAGGCTTTATGTACTTCCCCACTCCAACATACACAGCACAAAGATCTTCAGTGCCCCTGATGAATAATGCTTTTCTATTGTCAGTGATAGTCGGTTAATTTTCACTTCATATTTTTGTGGTTTTAGTCGCATGATCAGTCAGGAAATCATGATTATCATGATCAACGTGATTTTTGGTTTTTCTAAAACTGTGAGAACAGATCTGACATCATTAGCATTGCTCTGATGGTTTTCTGTCAGAAAATGCACAACACGTGTGATTTCTTAGTTTTAATGCTGTTTATTTAATCAGAACTCTCAACAACACATTTACATTGAAGACATTTTATTTGAACAAGTTTTATGTGTCATAAAACAGATGGTATTTATGCTTTCTCTTGAACTCAGCTTATACGCACGTATTAATGTTGCTCTAGAGCTTTGCCACAACAGAAGATCTGGCCACCAGAACCACATCTGAGCCACATTGGTGGTAACATACAAAAATGCAGATAATTGGGATGAGAGCAAAAATAAAGCACACAAATGTGTCATTTAGGTGAATTTTGATCAGTCAGACCAGCACGTTTGGCTGCGGCCCATCCTTTCTGCCAGCCGTGATGGTGAATGTTTCGTCCTGTGACGACTGTAGCCAGAAAAAACACAAAAGCAGCGAGTCCAACACCACTGAATATCAGCACACGTTCTAGCATCGTCAGCCCATCTACACAGAGACACAAAACATTCATAAACCAATTACAACAACATGCTCGTTACAATAAAGGCTCATCCAGGCTCAGTAACATGCTTGTTACTATTGCTGATTCGTGTTTGGGCAGCATGCTTGCTGCCAAGGTGCACAATACTCAATTGGCAACACGCTTGTTGTTATGTGCTTAGCAACATGCTTGTTGCAAGAATCATACCACCTCCGGCTGGATCGTTTAGGATGCTATGTGCAATTCGCAGTCATCCGTATTAATCATGCTCGCTTAAGGCTGCATCTTTTATTATGGTTGGGGGATGGTTTGTTTTGGGGGAATGTATCGCTGCTCCCTGCTCTGACCAGGCATGGCTGCGGGGAGTTTTGCCCAGAACAGTTCCATACCACCAACCTTAAATTGCTATCACTATTGCATATTACTATCATTGTATTATTGCTTGCATTTTTTATCATTAATAATCTTTGACGATAGTGGTCTGACAGAAATGTCCATTGGAAAAAATGTTTTTTATAGTGAAAAAAAGTTCTTTATATTGTTAAAAATTGTATAACTTATAACTCGATTTCCACTCTCACCTGTGATCTCAACATCTTCTGGCGGTTCTGTGACAGAATGAACTCGGTCTGTCAAAAATATTTTAAATATATGATCATCAAACACAAAGAGTTTCAATATTATTATAGCAGCAAACTTCTCAAAAACACACATGATTTGAGGAATAATTCATTCAGAGCACAAACACAAAATAAAAATTAGAACCTTTAACATCCACAGAATCTTTCCATTGTGCAAAAGGTTCTTTATAGTGGAAAATGGTTCTATAGATGATATAAATGTTCTTCACACTGATAAAACAATAGTTACTTTAAGAACTGATCACTAGAAGGTTCTTTGTGGAAACAAAAATGGTTCTTCAATGGCATTGCCGTGGGAAAAAATGTGTAGTTCTAGTGATGAATGAAATAAATTGAGAAGCAGTAAAATAATTCTCATCAGTCTCAGCATTAAAAATAAAGCTTTGAGAGAGTTGAAAAGTCAGCAGTACTAACCCTGGAGCTGTAGTCTGATGGGTTTGTGAAAGTGCCTATCTTGATTCTCTGATCTTGTTCCACAGAAATAAAGACCCGAATCTGACTCTGTTAGATTTTCAATAACTAGAGATGCAGTGTTGCTCCCACTATCTGATTTAACTGTGATACGAATGTCTGGATCTTCTCCCCAAGCTAGGTTTCTGTAGTACGACCACACCATTATCTTTAGTTGTCCAGAATCAGGATCCTGGCGATACCAGGTCATGTCATGTCTGCTGGTCATGTTGCACTTCAGACTGATGTTTCCGTTCAGCTGGAATCTTAACAGAGTCACATTATGTCCTGAAACATCTGGGGGGAAAATCATAAACTGATTCTGATTGATTTAGATAAAAACATTGATTATGTTTAAGGATAAAAAGGTCAATGATGTGAAATTGTAAAGTCGAATAAATTTACCGCTAGAAGTGATCTGAAGAATCCTGCACAAAAAAACACAAAAGAACAAGATCTTCTCCATTGTCTTTCGTTCGTAACAGCTTTGATCAAACTGCAGGTTTAAATGCACTGCAGAGACACTAAACCACAAAGAGCTTCACTTCCTTTCTTCAGCAAAGCTTCTGCAGCTTCATCATTTGGTTTTGTTTCGATCCTGTGGTGAGATACTATGGAAAAACAAATGTAATTTCTACATTAGTTCAGGCAAGAATAGAAAAAAATTACATGTGTAACTTAATAAATATCTTTCCCTGCTTCTTAGTCCTCTTGAACGCCCTCCAGTGGTTCAAGTCTTTCCTCTCAGTAGGTTCTTCAGGAGGGGTGAGGTTTCTAATTCACATTATCTCTCTACTGAGGTTCCTCAGGGCTCGGTGCTGGGACCGCTTCTCTTCTCCATCTACATCTCAACACTGGGATCTTCTGACACTCAACTCTACTTCTCAGTCCAACCAGATGATCCAATGGTGGTTCCTCACATCTCAGCCTCCCTGACAGACATTTCTAGCTGGATAAAGGACCATCACCTTCAGCTAAACCTCTCAAAGACAGAACTGCTTGTGGTCTCTGCCAAACAAACGCTTCATCACAACCTCTCCATAGGTTCGTCTGCCAGGAACCTTGGAGTTGTGATTGATGATCAGTCAAACTTCACAGAGCACATTGATAGATCAGTCCGGTCCTGCAAATCTGCCTTATACAACATTACCAAGATCAGGATCTTCCTATCAGAGAATACGACACAACTCTGTGTCCAAACTCTTCTTCTGTATGCAGACTGGATTATTGTTCTCTTTCCCTTCTTGTGCCAGCAAGATTTTTCTCATCCTCACCTTATATTTTTATGTCAGTCAGGAAATTGATTCTGCTTTGCACGTCATTTATGTGAACCCATTTTCCCCTGAAAGCGTAGGAACAGTTTTAACATCATCTTTGTTAAAGTGAAAGTGACGTGAAAGCCAAATATAGTAACTCGGAATTTATCTTCTGCATTTACTCATCCAGCGACCTTTGGGTTACCAGTCGGACTCGACAGGCCTACTATACTTTACAATCATGTATTAATTGTTATATTTTAATTTGAATACATTTTTAACACTTGATTAAATTGTTAGTTTATGTAAATGTATATTAAATCATTAAACACAGAATCCCCCCCAAAAAAACTAAATGGAAAACAGAATTTATGTAAAAATAAAATTGATTTCATGGAGCCCTAAATTAGAAGCTGCTCTGTGGAGTTTAATTGTGAACAAACAAGTTTGCATTCATTCTCAAGATCTAACAAATATCTGACTAAATTATTGATGTCGTGTGATATGGAAAAAACACTGTGATTGTGAAGAAAATACTGCGGTTACACCCACTGAGTTACTAGTTATCAGCATGAATGCTGTGAAAAGCACACAAAACAGGAAAGAGCTTTGCGATTGACTGTACAAATAACTTTGACAAGAAATTTGAGGTACATCTTTTCAGACTGTCAATGTGTTGAATTTTGAGGTAAAATCATACCCTATTGTATTGAAAACTTGTTTACACTTAAAAATAATGAGTAAATTTTAAAGCAGTGAAATCAATAATATATAACATTAAAATTTAAAAAACAGTATTTTACTAATAATAACTTTTCGTTGAGTAATATTAGGTTTTATAGTATGATAAATATTAACTTTTAATTTCCTCTAACCCTTTGTGAAATACTCCACACAACCACAGATAAACATGACACTGGCCTTTATTGTCGATGAGTAGGGCATATTTTAACATGTATACAATATTGTCTACATTTAAACTCATGTAACAAACATTAACAAAGTAAAAATTATACATTTAAAAGTAATTCAAGTGTAATCAACCGGTCTGTTCCTGTTTCCACCGTATCAGCGCTGGTTCTGGTGCCTGAGATCTAATTTCAGACCGCTGGAGCGTTTCACTCGTAACTGAACATTTCTGCATAACCTGGCAATAAACACACAGTGCACACTTTTGAGATCATGCAAATTTATTTTGTTCATCATCTTTAGGAATAAACCTTTTATGCAAGGCATGAGGCATTTCAATCACATGAAAAGACAGATGCGACACTCGTTTAGGTGACTCACATTGAGTCCAGCCTTTAGTTTAAACTGATAATCGTTTGTTTTACTCTCATTTTCGCAGTTTTCCCTATATAATCCAGTCATGCAGCAGCTCTTTTGCCTCTCAGTCCGGCTGAGGGTCGTGTTTCAGTGGGAAAGTGACGTCAGAGCATATCCTCTATACTGAGACAGTGAACACGGAAGCTCTGCACTGAGTCTACAACATAAACAGTGTATGAGAATGACAGCGAAGAGATTGCAGAATAAAGTCATTATTTCTGTTTTGTTTTTGCACAGAGGGAGAGTAATTAATGACAGAAATCTCACTTTTGGGTGAACTAACCCTTTAATAAATGAAGTCATTTTGCTCCTCCAGTGAATTTATCATAATTTAAGAATGTTTGTACATAAAAAAATGCTGATTATTGGGATAGAGTGTAAAATAAAGCAGACAAATGTGTCATTTAGCTGATTTTTGATCAGTCAGACCAGCAAGTTTGGCTGCGGCCCATCCTTTCCTCCAGCCGTTATAGTGAATGATTCCTCCTGTGACGACTGTAGCCAGAAAAAACACAAACACAGCGAGTCCAACACCACTGAATATCAGCACACGCGCCGTCACTCCATCTACAGAGACACAAAACATTCATGAACTAATTAATAAAGAAACACAGACAGATCAGACACTAATTCTGACGGGTTGAAACTGATAAAATGGCAGTAAATACACATTCTGTAATAATGTGAGTATAGTTATGTTGCTCAGTAACTATGAACAGTTACAATACTTAAAATTAAGGTTTTTATTTCACTTTGATGGTTCAATGAAGAACCTTTATCATCTACAGAAATGTGTCCATTGGACAAAAAAGTTCTACATTATTAAAATTGGCATAACTTATAACTTGATTTCCACTCTCACCTGTGATCTCAACATCCTGAGGCGGTTCTGTGACAGAATGAACTTTGTCCTCTCTGTCTGTAAGCTTGTCTGGAAATATTTTAAATATATGATTTCAAAATTATTATAGCAGCAAACTTCTCAAAAACACACATGATTTGAGGAATAATTCATTTCTGGAGCACAAACACAAAATAAGCTTTAATATCCACAGAATCTTTCTATTGTACAAAAGGTTCTTTATAGTGGAAAATGGTTCTATAGATGATATAAATGTTCTTCACACTATGAAAACATGCTTCCTTTAAGAACTGATCACTAGAAGGTTCTTTGTGGAAACAAAAATGGTTCTTCAATGGCATTGCCATTAAAAAAGTGTGTAGTTCTAGTGATGAATTAAATAAATTGAGAAGCAGTAAAATAATTCTCATCAGTCTCAGCATTAAAAACATTATGAAGATGAGAAAAGTCAGCAGAACTAACCCTCGAGCTGTAGTCTGATGGGTTTGTCAAAGTATATCGGTGAATGTCTGAAACTTCTTCCACAGAAATAAAGACCCGAATCTGACTCTGTTAGATTTTTAATACCTAGAGAGATTTTGTCCATTGCTATGTGCCTCTGTCTCTGACGATCGATTTGATGGCTTTCCGATATGTCGCCGTTGACAGACACCAGTAACTTTAGTTGTCCAGAATCAGGATCCTGATGATACCAGGTTATGATGTCTAAATTGAAGATCATGTTGCACTTCAGACTGATGTTTCCGTTCAGCTGGAATCTTAACAGAGTCACATTATGTCCTGAAACATCTGGGGGGAAAATCATAAACTGATTCTGATTGATTTAGATAAAAACATTGATTATGTTTAAGGATAAAAAGGTCAATGATGTGAAATTGTAAAGTCGAATAAATTTACCGCTAGAAGTGATCTGAAGAATCCTGCACAAAAAAACACAAAAGAACAAGATCTTCTCCATTGTCTTTCGTTCGTAACAGCTTTGATCAAACTGCAGGTTTAAATGCACTGCAGAGACACTAAACCACAAAGAGCTTCACTTCCTTTCTTCAGCAAAGCTTCTGCAGCTTCATCATTTGGTTTTGTTTTGATCCTGTGGTGAGATACTATGGAAAAACAAATGTAATTTCTACATTAGTTCAGGCAAGAATTCAAAAAAATTACATGTGTAACTAAATAAATATCTTTCCCTGCTTCTTAGTCCTCTTGAACGCCCTCCAGTGGTTCAAGTCTTTCCTCTCAGTAGGTTCTTCAGGAGGGGTGAGGTTTCTAATTCACATTATCTCTCTACTGAGGTTCCTCAGGGCTCAGTGCTGGGACCGCTTCTCTTCTCCATCTACATCTCAACACTGGGATCTTCTGACACTCAACTTTACTTCTCATTCTAACCAGATGATCCAATGGTGGTTCCTCACATCTCAGCCTCCCTGACAGACATTTCTGGCTGGATAAAGGACCATCACCTTCAGCTAAACCTCTCAAAGACAGAACTGCTTGTGGTCTCTGCCAAACAAACGCTTCATCACAACCTCTCCATAGGTTCGTCTGCCATAACTCCTTCCAGGAAAAACAGGAACCTTGGAGTTGTGATTGATGATTAGTCAAACTTCACAGAGCACATTGATAGAACAGTCCGGTCCTGCAAATCTGCCTTATACAACATTACCAAGATCAGGCTCTTCCTATCAGAGAACACGACACAACTCTGTGTCCAAACTCTTCTTCTGTATGCAGACTGGAATATTGTTCTCTTTCCCTTCCAGAGTCATCAAGATTATCATCCTCACCCCATATTTTTGTGGTTTTAGCTGCATAAATGCAGTCAGTCAAGAAATTGATGGTGCTTTGCACGTCATTGATGTGAAATCCTTTTGTGCATATCATTTTCCCATGAAAGTGTACATTTTTGCAGCTATGATGAAGTTTAGCATTGGTAATGATCAGGTTTTCTGACAAAATCTGCACATACATTTACTCTTAAATCAATATAAAAAGTCTAAAGATATAGCCAGACACATGACTCGTGTTCATTTTAACATGTGTCCTATTTACAGACTTTAGTGCACAGCATAAATGAGTACCTCTGAAACTTAAATTCAGCAATTTCTCTTTACTTAGAAGACATGTTAGGGTTCTCTAGAGATATGATGTTCCAGTAAGTCTTGATCAGTTACCAGAGAAGCATGTCAAAATTATTCAGGAAAATAAGATTTTCTTATCAAAGTGATAAAATCTTGTGTTGCAAAAATGAGTAACAAAGTTACTAAATAAAATTAAATAAAAATGTTCTGGTGTAAGTTATCGTTATAATATATCGATGATTGATCAGTTTCAGTCTTCTGAGTTTCGTGACACTCTGCTGCCCTCTGCTGTCTGTATCTCACAACAACCAGATCAACCAAAAGAGGTGAATTCATGTACTTTAAAGCACTTCAATAAGATTATAGTGTTGATTAATGACTTGGTTCAGGGATTCCCAAACTTTGTTAACAAACCCAAAGTCCCTCTGAGATTTGAAGAGAATATGTCAATAATATAACAACACATTCACATGTTCACAAAATGTTTTCTTACTCAGTGTTTTTGTCTTGTTTTCCATTAAAAATATCAAAAAATGCTTAAATCAAGATACATTGATTTACTTGAGAAGCAAAATGAAGATTTTAACACAACATTGAAATGAATTGAGTTTATGCTTAAAATAAGAACAAAAATCTGCCAACGGGATCTGAAAAATAAACTTATATTTCAAAGGAAAAGTGAGTTTTTTCTGACCCCGTTGGCAGATATTTGTTCTTGTTTTAAGCATAAACTCACTCACATTTTTATCCATTTTTTGTAAACTTAATAGCGTAAAATTTCACTTCTCCAGTAAATGTAGCTTATATTGATTTAAGACTGTTTACATGTTTGTACTGGGAAACATGAAAGAAATACTGAGGAAGAACATCATTTTTTGCAGTGTATGATCAATCAGTTCCAAAAATAAATACAAAACCTGTGCAAAGTGAAAGAAAAAGAGAATAAAAGATGGAGACGCAAACTTCACAAATCTAGCGTTTAGCAGTGTTGCCAAGTCTGTGGTTTTCCCGCGGAATTAGGCTACTTTTACACTGTTTATTTTTCATGTCCGCGGGTTGAAGCGACCCCAAATAACATGATATTTAGCCCCAGGAATGCGACTTTTACCTGAGGAGCCCCTCCAAAAACACGGATTTTACCCCCCAAAATGCAATTTTTACTGTGGGACACCCACTGAAAAGCGATTGGGTTAATTTTGAGTAGCAATTGGGCAGGTTTTTTTGTGAAAACCTGGCAACCCTGCCGTTTAGTTGATCCTGGTAAGTGTTTATTGTCAAAGTTGTAAACACGATGGCATTCTTTTTCCATGAGGGGGTTTGGCTTCATGTCACTGCATTTGTTTACAGTTTTTCTACATCCTGTAGAATCCAACCAACAAGATGATGAACAACAAGTGTTTCCAGATAAGTGTGCCATATGCATCAGACGTTCAGTCAATGGTCTGTGGGCGTGACGTCTGAGGCTGAGACTAATGCATCTTTCACGTGCTATCGGAAATTTGATCATTCCCATTTATGAAGTCATGACGAAATAGGAGGTGCGTTCATGTGCAAATTTTACTATTTGCGATAATTCAGAGAGCATGTGAAGTCAGCATAACATACTGGCAGCTCATTACCAGGACATTATCCATTAATTTTACGGACATTTCTATTAAATCTAAAACACAATGCAATGTAACATTTAAAATACAGGTAAAACACCTGTAAAAAATAAGTACGGAAAATTCCTTCAAATTAATACAGTAGTGTATTTTTATGGATTTAGATTATAGATTATGGATTGTAAAGGTCTGCAAAAAAAGAACAAAAAGTATGATTTTTGTTTTTCGCAGTACACCCGTGTGCACAAAGTCCAATGCGATAACATTAACTATCATTTTCGGGAATAAGAAAACTCTCTCCGGCGAAAATGACCGGAACACCGCGTCAGGGTTAAATCTCAGCCCGTGTTGTCTCCTGTGGTAACTATGGTAAATGAGCCCTGAGGAACAGATGTATTCTTCTCTCTGTCCGCCAGAGGTCGCTGTTTCACCTCTAGCGGTCACCGGGTCCCGCTGTTAAAGCGCTTAATCCGCGGGGGGCGTCCGGCTGTCCCGCACCTTCACGCGCCCGTGACACGGACGGACACTCGCGCTCAGCACAGCACAGTAACGGGCGCGCGCAGCTTCTGCATTCCCAGGTCTGTCTTATTTCTGCGGATCCGCCGAAGGTCTGCGTTGTTGTCGTTACCGACGCGCTTGGAAACGGCGATAGTTACGGCGGCCCGTGCATGGATGCATCATGTCTTCGTTTGTGTGCCGGGTTCAGTTTTTAGACGACACCGATCCGTTCAACAGCACCAATTTCCCGGAACCGACCAGACCTCCTCTCTACACCTTCAGAGAAGATATTCCTCTCATCAATCAGATCGCAGGAGTGCACAGACTCCTCAAAGCTCCTCACAAGGTCAGACTGCCGCAGAAAGTTATCAGTTCACTAAAATATACTTTATTGATGTTTATTTACTCACATATGTTTTTAATAAAGTGTCTAATAAACTTATAGCCTATTTAAAATATTTTTTAGTGTTCTTTAATATGATTTGTTTCAGAATATAAAGGGCTCAGTTGAATGAGTTTGATTTGTGATGGTCATTTTAAAGCGCGACAGGTGCGGCTCTGAGCCGCTTTTAGAGCCGCTCATTCATTCACTCTGACAGGCAGACTGCTTATGAGCAACTAGTCTGACATGTGAGATATTAGTCAGTTTTATACACACAATATAAAAAATATAAAATATACGATTTATGTTTTGTATCATTGATGCATTATGGCTCATATATAAAAAACAGCTCAATTTTATTCAGAGACTCAAAAATATGCCATCTGGTGCAGATACTGATATTTATATGTCATTCTGAAGCTTGTAATGTAAATCAAAGAGATCTTTATAACATGCATATAAATATCAATATCTTCCAATAATATGACTTAGTAAGTTGATATTTAAATGCTTAGTTCTATTATCAGATCTCTGTAGTTTTAAAACATAATGAGAGATGAACAAATAAACCTGAAGATCATAATTGTTACTCATGATTTTTTTTTTATAATAAATGATGTCTGGAGAATCAAATAAACCTGAAATATTACTAACAATATCAAAGTTATTGTTATAATAAAAATTGGGGATGCACCGATATGAAAATGTAATAACCGATAATTCTTTATATTTGAAAGCCGATAACCGATATATTGGCCGATATATCTAAATCCAATTTTTTATGTAATTTTTGAGAGCCTGATTACAAAAACAAACGTCTCACCATTAAAAGCCATGTCCCAAACACACAATTATAATGTTTTCATTATAATATTATGTAGCCGATATGACATTATTTTCCTTTTTGAAGTGATTTCAATCATATTTCAAGCCATTCAAAACCATCATGGTGGACAGAGTGCATCTGAAGGAAATAATCATTTATTGGCTTTAATATATATATCGGCCAAATTTTCTTATCAGGTCATTAACAATAACATTAAAAATGAACATATATCGGCCGATAACCAATAATTCTTTATATTTGAAAGCCAATAACCGATATATTGGCCGTTATATCTAAATCCAATTTTTTATGTCATTTTTGAGAGCCTGATTACAAAAACAAAAGTTTCACCATTAAAAGCCATGTCCCAAACACACAATTATAATGTTCTCATTATAATTTTATGTACCTTACATGACAGACTTGCGCTGTATATTTTACCTAACTGTATTTTCATTTTTAAAGTGATTTCAATCATATTTCAAGCAATTCAAACCCATCATGGTGAACAGTGCACATCTGAAGGAAATAATCCAGTATTTATTGGCTTTCATATATATCAGCCAAATTTTCTTTAATGATAACATTAAAAATGAACAAATATCGGTAGATACCGATAACCGATAATTCTTTATACTTGAAGGCCGATAACCGATATATTGGCCGATAAATCTAAATCCAAATTTTTAGGTAATTTTTGGGAGCCTGATTACAAAAACAAACATCTCACCATTAAAAGTCATGTCCCAAACACACAATTATAATGTTTTCATTATAATATTATGTAGCTGATATGACATTATTTTCCTTTTTGAAGTGATTTCAATCATATTTCAAGCAATTTAAAACCATCATGGTGGACAGTGAACATCTGAAGGAAATAATCCATTATTTATTAGCTTTAATATATCGGCCAAATTTTCTTATCAGGCCGATAACAATAACATTAAAAATGACGATGATAATGACATTATAATATTATGTAGCCGATACGACAGACTTGCACTGCACATGTTGAACTTAACTGTATTTTCCTTTTTGAAGTGATTTCAATCATATTTCAAGCAATTCAAAACCATCATGGTGAACAGTGCACATCTGAAGGAAATAATCCATTATTTATCAGCTTTAATATATCGGTCAAAAATCTGTCCGATAATGATAACATTAAAAATGAACATATATTGGCCGATACGGATATGGTGGCTGATATATCGTGCATCCCTAATAAATATCAGCGCAGATTTGACAGCAGAAAGACACGTGAAGCACGAGCTGAAGGACGTTTGTACAGTTATACTAAAAGACTTTTACTGGATAAAACAGTCTAAACTATCAATCAGAGACAGAAGGACTGCAGGAGATTGTGTGCGATCATTTACAGTCCTTAGAAATTCATGTTTTATAGTGTTTGTGCACAAAACATTTTTCAGCACATCAAGATGTTGAGTGTTTGTGGATGTAAAGGGTTAAAGCCACAGACATTTAATGTCACACACAGAGATTATAGTGCACTTCATCATGTAGCGTGTCTGATCAGTAAATACTGCAGATGAAAACACTCTTTAATCACATGTTCTCTGAGGATCTTGCGCTCAGATGAGCTCAGTTATGTCTTTTATTTCAATCTTTATGTGCCTTGCAGTGTTTCCCAGGCCATATTTACATGACTTTGCATGTTTGTTAGATCTCATCTGTGCATCAGTGATGGTAACACTGCCGGATGCAAAACACAGTCTTTTTATTCATAATGAGAAAGAACACGCAGAAACAAAAGACCAGCTTAAACAAATGTAAATAAAAGGCAATACAGCAAAACTGGGTCAACAGCATATTAACATAATGTTATTGTTTATGAATATTATTATACATTCTGTTTCGGCTGTTGAAATCACACATTTTTATATTAAATTTAGCAATACTGGATTGTAAACACTGATTTAAATCATGTGTTTTTCTTCATTAGTTTGATAGATGTGTATATCTACTTCTGGTTTCTCTCTGGTTTCTTTGTGACATTGTGTTTTTCTGTGTCAGTCTGTCATTGGAGGGAAAGTCATGGGCCGTAATTGGCGGTTTTGGTCGAATCTGTGAAATAAAATAGAGGTCAGGGCTGCTCCCAGATTGCCGCAGCGGGTTCCCATCAAATTACTCATACTCACAAACACACGTGATGATGATGATGATGATGATGATGATGCTGATGTATCTGCCTCAAAATATTGTGAGGTCTTTCCTCAAAACACCCAAATTCTTCTTTTTCCTACTTATTATTACATGTTCAACACTGCATCAACACTCTCAGTCAGTAAGAGTGTAGCGCTGTAAATATTAAAGTATTAAATATTACATAAATATTACATTTTTAAAATGAAAAAATAATTAGGCCTAAATTTAAGATTTATGTATTTGCATATAAAATATTCATCCATTTGTGTCATGCAGTTTTAACATAAACTATTTCAGCACTTTGTCTGCACTTAAAAATCAAGGCATAGTTTATCATTATTAACTATTTGCATCTATTTAATTGTATTTAAATAATCATATTTTCAAAATGCATTTATTCAAATTGCTTAGAATCAGCATAAATGTGTTTATTGTGAAAACAATGACATTTATTCAGTTGAAAAGTATGAACATGGTTAAAATGACTAGCTGTGAAACAATCAATATTAGTTGAAACAAATTGGATTAATTGATGATAAATATGACTAAATATGTTTCCATGGAGCCCAGTGAAGCTCATTCCTGTAATACGGAGAGCTGAACTCCAGTCCAAGATCTTCTGCATGGACTCCAGCGTCTGTCTCACATTCTGGGTTATAAATAGATGGGCTGAATCTCATCCACAGTGTAAGTGGTAGTTAGTGAAGTTCCAGCGACTGTCCGACTGTCCTTTACTGCAGCGCAAAACACTTAACCCTAACGCCACGTGCTTCCCAACGGAAAGACAAATCACCACTGAGATCTCTGTAGTATAGTATTTCCTGAGGGAAAGTCTTACATCTCAACAGTGTCTCAAAACGCTGCTCAGATTTGTCTGCATTAAAAATCTGTTATTTCCGTAACATTTATATTTATATGTTAATAATAAGCATTATTATTTATATATTCATAATAACTAAATGTAATGGTTATATATAAATTTGACTTGACTGGGAAACATATTTAGCAATACTGAACAAACTTAATTAAACATAGGAAACTTCAAAAGATTCAATTTATGATGGAGGAGAAAAGAGCAGCTTCTTCCCCGATTGCAGCAACTTCCATTTTTATTACTGATATTTTGTGTCAGTTTCCCAGAAAGTGTCACAATTATGTTCTCTTGAACACATGGGATGGAAACACTGCTTTATTTGCAAATGTTTTATGTGATATTCCAGATTTATCCAACAGCGATTATATTAAACCTTTGACAAGTCTGATCACAGCGAACATTCAGATCTGTGTTCTGATCCAGAGAGAGCTGTTGTCATGTATAGGTATGAAACAGCTTTACAAACAGCCTTTTCAAACACACAGTATCATTATTTCTGAGTTATAATAATTCATATTAACACAAAAGTACTGAGATAAAAGTTTATAGTTTGAATATAAACACTGATGTCTATGGTAGCGATCAAAATGACCATTTGAAAGTAACTTGCCACTTCAAATAAAGATCGTATCAATTACATAATTTTGTCATTTAATCATTCACTCAAAAGATTTGTTCAAAAACGATGATTCTTTCAGTTATGAAACAAGTCAAGTCTTAATGAGTGAGTCATTGAATCATTCACTCAAGAGATTTGTTCAAAAACGATGATTCTTTCAGTTATGAAACAAGTCAAGTCTTAATGAGTGAGTCATTGAATCATTCACTCAAAAGATTTGTTCAAAAACGATGATTCTTTCAGTTATGAAACAAGTCAAGTCTTAATGAGTGAGTCATTGAATCATTCACTCAAGAGATTTGTTCAAAAATGATGATTCTTTCAGTTATGAAACAAGTCAAGTCTTAATGAGTGAGTCATTGAATCATTCACTCAAGAGATTTGTTCAAAAATGATGATTCTTTCAGTTATGAAACAAGTCAAGTCTTAATGAGTGAGTCATTGAATCATTCACTCAAGAGATTTGTTCAAAAACGATGATTCTTTCAGTTATGAAACAAGTCAAGTCTTAATGAGTGAGTCATTGAATCATTCACTCAAGAGATTTGTTCAAAAACGATGATTCTTTCAGTTATGAAACAAGTCAAGTCTTAATGAGTGAGTCATTGAATCATTCACTCAAGAGATTTGTTCAAAAACGATGATTCTTTCAGTTATGAAACAAGTCAAGTCTTAATGAGTGAGTCATTGAATCATTCACTCAAGAGATTTGTTCAAAAACGATGATTCTTTCAGTTATGAACCAAGTCAGGTCTTAATGAGTGAGTCATTGAATCATTCACTCAAGAGATCTGTTCAAAAACGATGATTCTTTCAGTTATGAAACAAGTCAAGTCTTAATGAGTGAGTCATTGAATCATTCACTCAAGAGATTTGTTCAAAAACGATGATTCTTTCAGTTATGAAACAAGTCAAGTCTTAATGAGTGAGTCATTGAATCATTCACTCAAGAGATTTGTTCAAAAACGATGATTCTTTCAGTTATGAAACAAGTCAAGTCTTAATGAGTGAGTCATTGAATCATTCACTCAAGAGATTTGTTCAAAAACGATGATTCTTTCAGTTATGAAACAAGTCAGGTCTTAATGAGTGAGTCATTGAATCATTCACTCAAGAGATCTGTTCAAAAACGATGATTCTTTCAGTTATGAAACAAGTCAAGTCTTAATGAGTGAGTCATTGAATCATTCACTCAAGAGATTTGTTCAAAAACGATGATTCTTTCAGTTATGAAACAAGTCAAGTCTTAATGAGTGAGTCATTGAATCATTCACTCAAGAGATTTGTTCAAAAACGATGATTCTTTCAGTTATGAACCAAGTCAGGTCTTAATGAGTGAGTCATTGAATCATTCACTCAAGAGATTTGTTCAAAAACGATGATTCTTTCAGTTATGAAACAAGTCAGGTCTTAATGAGTGAGTCATTGAATCAATCACTCAAGAGATTAAAAAAATCAAACATATTAACATTTTGTCAGAACCTCTAGTAAATTACAATGTTATTTTGTTTAGTTGTCTATTCAGAATCATGAGAGAATCTTGATCTCTGTTTTTAAACAAACAAAATCATGATTCTCAATTTATCCAGAATCATGCAGCTCTAGTCCACATTTAAGAGCTTAGATCAGTGTGTGTGTGTGTGTGTGTGTGTGTGTGTGAAAGAGAGAGAGATGCGGTTGTTAGCAGGTGGAGTGTTTGTTTGTGTTGTAGTGATCGGTTGATTAAACTTTGCATCTGACTCATCAGTGTGCTGTCAGTTCTAGATGTTTCCTCTGGTCTATGGTTTGCTGTAGATCCTCTCAAAGCATCATTTGATCATTGATTTAATGGTGCATCATATTACTATTGATTGTACATAGAAACAGGCAGATCTCACTCATGCCGTCTCTCTTCTTTCAGCAGGTGTAGTGTATGATTCATCTGTTTGTCCGTCCGTCAGCCAGTTGCGCGACACATTCTTGGATGCGATGAGTTTGTTGACCCTAAATCACAGCTGAAGTCTTGAGCTGGAAAGCGAGTGTTTGATTAGGGTTTGGCTGAGTTCAGACTCGATGGAGACGCAGGTGTTACGACCTCGGAGAAGCCAAACCCAATGAACGTCAGCACTCCTTCTCTCTCAGCTTCAGATAAACCAGAAACACTCTGTGCAAATGTTAGTTAAAATGTTCTGTGCCTTTACACATACTACATATGAGCTGATGATAATTAACATTATACATTGTACTGATTTTGAAAGTCGGAATTGCGAGTTATAAAGTCGGAATTGTGAGTTATAAAGTCATAATTGCGAGTTATAAAGTCAGAATTGTGAGTTATAAAGTCAGGATTGCGAGTTATAAAGTCGGAATTGCAAGATATAAAGTCAGAATTGCGAGATATAAATCAGAATTACGAGATATAATTCAGAATTACGAGTTATAAAGTCGGAATTGCGAGTTATAAAGTCGGAATTGCGAGTTATAAAGTCAGAATTGCGAGATATAAAGTCGGAATTGCGAGTTATAAAGTCAGAATTGCGAGTTATAAAGTCAGAATTGCGAGTTATAAAGTCGGAATTGTGAGTTATAAAGTCAGAATTGCAAGATATAAAGTCGGAATTGCGAGATATAAAGTCGGAATTGCGAGTTATGAAGTCGGAATTGCGAGTTATAAAGTCGGAATTGCGAGATATAAAGTCAGAATTGCAAGTTATAAAGTCGGAATTGCGAGTTATGAAGTCGGAATTGCGAGTTATAAAGTCGGAATTGCAAGTTATAAAGTCAGAATTGCGAGTTATAAAGTCAGAATTGCAAGATATAAAGTCGGAATTGTGAGATATAAAGTCAGAATTGCGAGATATAAAGTCGGAATTGTGAGTTATAAAGTCAGAATTGCAAGATATAAAGTCGGAATTGCGAGATATGAAGTCAGAATTGCAAGTTATAAAGTCAGAATTGCAAGTTATAAAGTCGGAATTGCGAGTTATAAAGTCAGAATTGCAAGTTATAAAGTCAGAATTGCAAGTTATAAAGTCGGCATTGCGAGTTATGAAGTCAGTATTGTGAGTTATAAAGTCGGGATTGCGAGATATAAAGTCGGAATTGCGAGTTATGAAGTCGGAATTGCAAGATATAAAGTCAGAATTGCAAGTTATAAAGTCGGAATTGCAAGTTATAAAGTCAGAATTGCGAGTTATAAAGTCAGAATTGCAAGATATAAAGTCAGAATTGCGAGTTATAAAGTCAGAATTGTGTGATATAAATCAGAATTGCCAGTTATAAAGTCGGAATTGCAAGTTATAAAGTCAGAATTGCGAGTTATAAAGTCAGAATTGCAAGATATAAAGTCAGAATTGCGAGTTATAAAGTCAGAATTGTGTGATATAAATCAGAATTGCCAGTTATAAAGTCAGAATTGCGAGTTATAAAGTCAGAATTGCGAGTTATAAAGTCAGAATTGCGTGATAAAAAGTAGCAATTACCTTTTTAATTGTTTTATTTAGAGGCGGAAACAAGCTTCCATATGAATCTGATGCACATTTTAGAGCATTTTACCAAATGTCTCAGGTTATAATATTTATAGTCATATTCATCAAGGTCATAGGATCGCATGTGCAAACATTTTTTTACTGACCCCAGACTTGTGAATGGTGTAAATAACATATAATGAAAATAGAAGTAAAGGTTTCGTGTGTCTATGCACATTATGGTTTAATTTATATGCACACCTGTGTTTGACACGAGCAGCTGGTCTTCACACTCTTTGGTCATGCATACTAACATTTTAGCGTGTGAACCCTTCAGCACGTGTGTGTGACGTGTGTGTGGAGGTCGATGTCTGTTACAGCAGACGCTGGAAGCTGCAGGTCGAATCTGCCAAATTAGCCTGACGACCGACCGCCGTGTGATTGTTGATCAAAGCTACAAATCCATCGCCACGCGCCCTGAATGTAGTTCATACTGGCGTCTGTTTCCCAGGAGCGCAGTGAAGTTGAAGTGAAAGCACATGTGTGTGTGTGAGTGTGTTTGAGTGAGTGTGTGTGTGTGTGTGAATGTGGCGTGTGGCGCGTGTTCCTGTGCTTTATGACCGGCAGTAATTGCATTTACTGCTCTGTAATGTCTGAAACAGAGAAACGCTGCTCTAACATGACACGTCTCTTACAGTCATTTGTTTTATTGCTGATCCTCACAAAATTACTTTTATTTCAGCACTGTCAGTCGTTTGAAAGGGTTACCCACAATCCCCTGCTGGTTACCTGTGATGTGTCTCTGTAACAGAGGCAATTGATTCGCAAAAATGATGCACTGTTTCAAAGCGTTCACATGCTGGTCAAAACGGTGTAAATGCAGAAAAATCTCAACTCAAACATGCATAAAAACACCTTTTATAAAACAATATCAAATGTTTTGTTGAAAATGTCTATTAAATGTTAATTACGAAGTGTCTGTATAATATGTTTTATTTTTTTAAATCTTGTTTTGTTTGTTTAATGGAGAGCTGGTTAATCAGACCAGTGAGAGACTTTTAACTACAACTCTTACTTTTTATTATGGAAATGTGTCATTAAATGTCTATAAAAACTGGTCTGAGATCAGGTAAAAACCATACAGACACTGGTTCATGGGTTGAACGAGAACCACTGACATTTCGAAACATTTCGAAATAGTTGTGACGTAACGAAGCCTCAGTTACTGAAATCACATGACTTTGGCAGTTTGATACGAGCTCCGAATCACTGATTTGAAACAAATGAGTCATAAAGGTTTTTCAAAAGTGCCCATCTCTAGTTGTAAATGCAACATTTCTCATTTTCATTTAGTTTCACTTGCTGTACTAAATTAACTAAAAATTCGAGTGTCAGTCAAAAATTACCAATTTTTTTATTTCACTGAAATGAATGTACTATTTTTTAGTTTGATAATGTTTTTTAATTTAATATTTTGGATTTTTTAGGGGATTTTATGATACTAAATTATATTTACGCTGTAGTTAAAAAAAGTTACAGAATTGCAAATGCAATTTGTGTTCTAAATTTGAGGTTCATATCTCAAAAAATGAGCTTTCAGTAAGATTTTGTTTGGCCGCAGTACCAAAAGTTTCCACTAGACGAAATTCGTCTCCCATTCATTTTAAATGCACTCATTTTTGATTATTTTTATTACCTTTTCAAATCATGTCCATGATTTTTTTTATGTGTGTGTGTGTGTGTGTGTGTGTGTTCACATAGGAAGTGCCAAAGCTTTTACCAAGTTTCATACCATTGCGATGAAGTAAAAAAAAAAAAAAAACGTAAAATTTTTCGGTCAAAAATGAACGAAGAGCACCAGAGGGCTAAATAGACATTTAAAATAAAATAATAATAAAAATGACAAAAACACAAAAAAAATACTAAAAACTTGAAAAATGAAAACACATAATATAAATTGAAAATATGAAAGAAATCTAGTGCCACTGTTGGTAATGTGTGTGTGTGTGTGTGTGCAGCTCGATGACTGCGCTCTGCAGCTCTCACACACCGGTGTGTATCTGGATCTGGAGTCGACGCTGGATGAGCAGAGAGATGAACTGGAGGGATTTCAGCAGGACGACTGCGGAGGGTGAGCCACACGGAGTACATACTGCACTGTGTGTGTGTGTGTGTGTGTGTGTGTGATATGAGCAGATCTCCTCACTGCAGTGACAGCAGCTCTCACACAAATCACCTTAACAGATTTCCTGAGAGAGAGAGCGAGAGAGAGAGCGACTTGTATGCAGTATTCTAAGTGCACTCAGTGTGATTTATCGTCTCTCCGTGTGGAATAGCTGCTCTCCTCGCTGCACCTGCGAAGATAGCAGAGAAATAATGTTACAGATCATGTGATATGAAAATGTGTTTTTTCAAAATGTTAGAGACTCAAAATAATTTAAAAGTCTTTTCTCCAAATGTTTCTTCCATACTGTGATGTACACGACTGGTCAGCTGTGTGGAATAATTATGATTTTTTAATGTTTTGTAAAAAGTCTCTTCTGCTCACCAAGGCTGCATTTATTTGATCAAAAATACAGTAAAAATAGATAAATATTTTTACAATGTAAATCAGCTGTTTTCTATGTGAATATATAGTAAAGTGTAATTTATTCCTGTGATCAAAGCTGAATTTTCAGCATCATTACTCCAGTCTTTAGTGTCACATGATCCTTCAGAAATCATTCTAATATGATGATTTTTTATTTTATTTTTCAGAATTCTTTGATGAATAGAATGTTCAGCATTTATTTGAAATAGAATCTTTTGTAATGTCATTTTTTATTAATTTAATTCATCCTTGATGAATATAAGTATTGACTTCTTTATTTTTTTGTAAAATTCAGCTTTGCATTGCAGAAATAAATTACATTTTACAATAAATTTCAATAGAAAACATTAAATTGTAATAATATTTCACTGTTTTTACTGTATTTTTAACATTAAAAAATGATAATTATTCTAAACTGTTGATCAGTAGTGAACATCTGAGTGTAATTGATTATCAAAAAAGAAGAAATGTAGGGCGGGACTTGCTTCTGTCTGTTGAATGTTGATTGGATGTTGTTGTGATCAGTTTTCAGAAGGGAAACGGTGATTATTTCCCCATTTAAAGCTGGAGTTTATTATGGGATATCTGGAAGTTTCTGGAAGGTTTGTAAGCTGCGCTGCTCATTGCTTCTCTCCCTTGTGTCTTGTTTTTTGTCTTTCTCGTATCCGTGATTCTAGGAAAGGTGAGTTCATGGAAAGAATGAGGAGTCTGGGAAACCAACAGACTCAAATATCCTCGTATCTGTTGGAGGGTCAGTAAATACGGCCCCCGGACGAGAGCTCGGATCTGACATAAACTGCATGATGTGAAAGAATCACTCTTTTAGGTTTAAGTTTTTCACATAGACTCTGTGTTAATGGCCTCTGATTGGCTGATCTGCCCGTGTAGGTGATGAGGTGTTGATATGTAAATGCAGACGCTCATGTATATTAATGAGCTCTTTGAGTCTTTGACGATTCCTGCGGTTTACTGACAGTAGATGTTCTGGATGAACATCAGATCCCGTGTTGGCGGATTTGCGGGATGTCCTGTGATCCGTGAGCTATTTTCCATACGTCACTGAGTTAAATTCGTTTGAATGATTCAGATGTGGCGTATGTGTGTGTGTGTGTGTGTGATGGTCTATATCAGTGTGTGACGCTCCTGTTGCCCCTCCATCTGTGGAACTCAACACACACACGAACTCTGTCACAGTTTCTTTCTTCTATTCGTAAATCATATAGTGAACGATTGATATATCAGACGATTCATCTGTAGGGTGAATTCATGTCAGAAAGTGACCCGATTTCTGCTTTGTTACTCACAATTTGTCAGCCGAACCCCTGTGAGTTAAAATATCAGGGACTTCAAGTAAATATTTTAAATTTCAATAATGTCACATGACATGCAGCTAAACAAAAAAAATGTTTTTAGTAATTGTTTTATTTTTATTGGTTTTATTTCAAAATTATTTATTTGAATTGTACATTATTTATGATTTAATAGCCTATATTCTGAGTATTTTATTGGTTTTATTTAAAGTCATTTATTTTAATTTAATAAAATGCATTTTTTTATTTAATTTTGTTTTTTTTTTTTTCATTTAAAATTATTCAATTGAATTTTTTACAGTTGTATGATTAAATAATATTTATTAAGTTTAATTGTGATTGTTTTTTATTATTAAATTATTTTAATTTTACATTTTTGTGTTTTAATCAATTTTTAGGTTTTTAGTTTTTAAATTATTTTCATTTTACATTTGTATGATTTAATATGTTTTAATTAATTGTTTAATTAAAATTATTAATTTTAATTTTAATTGAATTTTTATTTTTATTTTAACATTTTTATGATTCAGTACATTTTTGGTACTGATTTTATTTGGATTGTTTTTACTCTAAAATGATTTATTTTAATTTGACATGATTTAATGAATTATTTTCAGTTCATCGACTCATAAACCCCAGTTAGGGAACCCCTGTTCTAGATTTTGGACATTGAGAATCTCCTGGCAGTCGATTAAAGCTTCTCGACACAATAAGACGGTCTGTTTGTGTGTCGGTCAGTCTCTCAGTAACGGTGCTCATGGTTTGAGTTCTCCGCGTGTTCAGAGAGCCGCTGTCGCTCTGTTGTGTTTGTGTTTGGGGAACGGTCTGTCACTCATGCTGTGATTGACAGCAGACGAACAAGCTTCTGTTTGTTCTGTGTGTGTGTTCTGACGTCCGTCTGACAGCTGATTGACATGTGAATATCTCTGCCGTCACACAGACCTTCTTCTCAGTGTGTGTGTGTGTGTGTGTGTGTGTGTGTGTTTTAGCCGGACTGTCGGATGTTGGCTAACTGGTTACTGTAAACAAACTGCTGACACCCAAAAAGCTCCACGGTGATGAAGCGGCAGAGACGGCGAGCGGCTGAATGAGTTTATCCTCCGTCTCTCCTGTATTTATTATTGTTTGCATTGAGGGGTCAGAGGTCAGCGCCGGTGTAAGTCCGTACCTCCTGTGGTTCATATTAAAAGAGAGAAGATTCGTAAACGTTTATATTCAGGGACTGATAATCGTACACATGATGTGCATTTCAGGAATCATGGGAAAGTGATCTCAGATAAGTCAAAGAGGCAATTATAACATTATTTCAAATAAATGCTGTTCTTTCGAACTTTCTGTTCATCAAAGAAACCTGAAAAATAAAATATGTCCACAAAAATACTGTTTTTTAAACATTGATAATAATCATAAATGTTTCTTGAGCAGCAAATCATCATGTTAGAATGATTTCTGAAGGATCATGTGACACTGAAGACTGGAGTAATGATGCTGAAAATTCAGCTTTGATCACAGGAATAAATTACACTTTACTATATATTCACATAGAAAACAGCTGATTTACACTGGAATAATATTTCACTATTTTTACTGCATTTTTGATCAAATAAACGCAGCTTTGATGAGTAAAATCTTACCAAACTTTTGAACAGTATCTGGGTCATTGACAGGTTTTCAAATGTGTAAAAAAACATAATGGAGATATAATTAATTTGAAAGTTTTATTAAGTGTTAACAATGAGATTATGTGTTTTTTATAATCAATTAACACTGATTTTGTCATTATTTACAATATGGGCAAAATTTGTCACCAAAAAGTCATTCAGTTTAACCAAATTTTTGAATTTTTGATATTTTCAAACAATGCTTACAGGCTGATATCTAGCAAAAGGACATTCAAACATTTTATATTTAGTACAAGTTTTTAAAATATTACAACATTTTCCATGTTTTATAGCAGTTGCACCGAATGACCTGATGTTTCGGGACATGCGTATGATCAAGTGAAAACATGAATTTATCAAATAGTTAAGAGAGAGTGAGTTACTTTGCTTCATGATCATGTGGTCTTAATGATGTCACATCCTGTCACATGATATTGATCACATGACTTGATCCAAAATGGTCCCTTTATATTGGTTACTCCGAATGACATCAATGAAATTCATTTTTCCGTTCATTCTTTCTCATAACAAAGCAACGACTCCTACACATAATTTTAATATCATTTGCACTATGTTGATATATGATGTTATAAAATCATGCCAGAATAAATAATATATACATTTATTACATTTTAAGATATTTTAATCACAAATGAATGGTTGGATGGTTAAATGACCTTTTGACACTTCAAAATCTTACCTTTATATGTAGCAAAATATAATAAAACCTTTTGGATTCAATAAAAGAGATCTAGTTGTACTACCTCACATACTTTGGGTGTCACATCTTTGTTTTTTATTATTATCATTGAGGCCTTTGGACAGAAAAATGACCGGTCACGTCATTGACTGTAATATATTTTTAATATTCTTCTATCTTGGATTTCTTCTAACTTGTCAAAATGCATTTAATTCAATTTGTAACTAAACAAGTAAAGGATAAAAGATCATGATGGAGGAAAGTCTGAATGGAGGAATGAAATGAGGGCAGCAGAATCATGTTCTTATCGATGGCATGTTAATATTGAGCGCCGTTTCCCAGAAGAGCTTTAACACTGATAGCAGGAGAGCTGGAGTGTGTGTGTGTGTGTGTGTGTGTGTGTGTGTGTGTGTGATTACTGGTCAGTCTATGACATCTCTGTTGTATTGCTATTAACTTCTGTAATAAACATTATTGCTTCATGTTCTGTTTGTCTCTAGGAGGGGGAAGAAGCACAGTGTGATTTTACGGACTCAGCTGAGCGTCCGTGTTCACGCATGTATCGGTGAGTCTCAGAACAAACATGTGATCAAACACGAGTGACTGACCCCAAAAACGTATGAACCGCAGTGTACAAATGAAGCAGTAAATCAGGTTATTATGCTGAAATATTGTGTGCAAAAAAGTTTTTGTTGCCGTCAGACTCTGGTTTGAGTCACAGACGGATCTCCACCCCTTAAATTAGCGTCTGTGTCTCTCCGTCATGCTTGTGTTGGTCTGTTGCACTGATAACGTGTCTATTCCTGGATTGCGGGTCAAGTGTCCCATTGGCTGTTGTCGTTAGAGATCAGGGGTGGGGCTTTCATCAGGTTCATTAAAATTCACACTTGACTTCCCAGAATGCCTTTGTATGTAGTCGGCATTTCCTGTGTCAGCACAGCAGGACATTTGGTAGCTTGATGGTTTGTGTGTGTGTGTGTGTGTGTGTGTGTGTGTGTGTAAGGCTTTAAGTGGACAGATGATGAGTTTTAAGTCTCCAACCACCTGCTTCCGCCTCGAATCCCCCCAAACCCTTGGATTTACTGTGTGCTCTGTTGTTAAAATCACTGAAACACGGTCTTTATTGCTGTGTTTTGTGTGCACATGCAGTATAATATGACTATACTAAATTTTTCTGAACTGCATTTTAATGGTTTAATTAAATTTTAATAATAATAAAAAAAAAAAATGTCTTATCGATTGAATTCATAAAACTTGAACAGCTTTAAGTATTTTTAAGAAATTCTGTGTGCTGTTTACTTGTGTTTTGAATTGCATGAAATGTTCCTTGGAGGATCAAATCCAGTGTGATTGTGGCTTTTATTTCTTAAGCGTCAGGAAGGAGCCGTTTTATTCCTCTAAGCTGTACTAATTTCATTGTCAGGAATGTCTTAATCCTCACCGGACCCGATGAGATCTGCTTCAGTGTGTGTGGATAAATCTCAGAATTAAACAGCGTAAGACTGCAGATTTACTGTGATCTGTGTCGAAATAGCAGATTTTGAGGCTGTGATTGTCTGGTTTCCATGGCAGTGGCCTTAATGACATGTGGGACGGTAACTTATACCATGTCAGAATGACCGTGTTTACTGTATAAACCGGATTATATTAATGCCTTTCTGTTCTTTTCAGTTAAAGAATCACTGCGGAATCTGACTGGAGTTGGTTTAGAATTAATCAGTAATTGTGAATGTAGACTTTTACAATTTATTTTGTAGACATTTGTTGAATTAAATTCACAGGCTATCCTACATATATGGCAGTGTTTCCTGCAGGGAGTTGATGAAAAAATAATAATTCATTCAATCATAAAAAAATGTAAACAAAAACAATCAAAATAAGCACTTATTAAATAAGATGAAATATTTTGTTTACCTACATGGGTTAGAATTAAAATCAAAATTTGCATGAACTAACAATGCATTGTTAGTTCATGCAACTTTTGATTTTAATAACGTATTAGTAAATGTTGAAATTAACTAAGATCAATAAATGCTATATTTTATTTGGTAAATTATTTAAATAGTCAAACAATAGAAGTCATTTGCATGCAATCTGCAAGCAATCACATCATTACCACATGGCACAAGCTGATTGGCTCTGCTGATCCTGCAGCCAGTAAGATTGCTTGCTCAACATTTAAATAGTCTGGTTCTGTAGCACACTATTAGAGCTCCTCTGAAACCCTCCACCTCCCTCAGCTCCACCTGCCTAGATCTGCTACGGCATTTATGTATATATATTTGTGAAGCAGCAGCATATCTTACATGCTCACAGCAGCGTGTCTGTGTATCTGTGCAGCAGCAACAATCAACAGCAGTAACACATCAATAATCAGCAGCAGCAGTAGTAGCAGCAGCAATAATCAACAGTAGAAGGAATCATCAACAGCAGCAGCAATAATCAGCAGTAGTAGCAGCAGCAATAATCAATACCAGTAGCAGCAGCAATAATCAACAGCAGCAATAATCAGCAGTAATATAAGCAGCAATAATCAACAGCAGCAGCAATAATCAGCAGTAGCAATAATCAGCAGTAATATAAGCAGCAATAATCAACAGCAGCAGCAATAATCAGCAGTAGCAATAATCAGCAGTAGCAATAATCAGCAGTAATATAAGCAGCAATAATCAACAGCAGCAGCAATAATCAGCAGTAGCAATAAGCAACAGCATCAACAATGATAATCATCCTCAGCAATAATCAACAGAAGAAGCAATAATCAACATCAGCAGCACAGCAATAATCAACAGTGGCAGCAATAATCAACAACAGCAGCAATCAACAGTAGAAGGAATCATCATCAGCAGCAGCAGCAATAATAAACTGCAGCAGCAGCAAGAATCAGCAGCAGCAACAATCAGCAGCAAAAGCAATAATCAGCAGCAGCAATAATCACCAGCAGCAAGAAGCAGTGGCAGCAGAAATAATAATCAGCAGCAGCAGAAGCAATCATCAACAGCAGCAATAATCAGCAATAATATAAGCAGCAATAATCAATAGCAGAAGCAGCAGAAGCATTAATTAACAGCAGCAGCAATAATCAACAGCAGCAGCAGCAATAATCAACAGCGGCAGCAGCAATCAACAGTAGAAGGAATCATCATCAGCAGCAATAATCAGCAGCAATCAACAGTAGAAGGAATCATCATCAGCAGCAATAATCAGCAGCAATCAACAGTAGAAGGAATCATCATCAGCAGCAATAATAAACTGCAGCAGCAGCAATAATAAGCAACAGCAGAAGCAATAATCAGCAGTAGTAGCAGCAGCAATAATCAATACTAGTAGCAGAAGCAGTAATCAACAGCAGCAGCAATCAACAGTAATATAAGCAGCAATAATCAACAGCAGCAGCAATAATCAGCAGTGGTAATAAGCAACAGCAGCAACAACAGTAATAATCATCATCAGCAATAATCAACAGCAGAAGCAATAATCAACAACAGCAGAAGCAATAATCAACAACAGCAGCAGCAATCAACAGTAGAAGGAATCATCATCAGCAGCAATAATCAGCAGCAGCAGCAGCAGCAATAATCAGCAGCAGCAGCAATAATCAACAGCAGCAGCAGCAATAATCAACATCAGCAGCAGCAATAATCAACAGCGGCAGCAGCAATCAACAGTAGAAGGAATCATCTTCAGCAGCAATATAAACTGCAGCAGCAGCAATAATCAGCAGTAGCAATAAGCAACAGCAGCAATAATCAGCAGCAAAAGCAATAATCAGCAGCAGCAATAATCAACAGCAGCAATAATCAGCAGTAATATAAGCAGTAATAATCAACAGCAGAAGCATTAATCAACAGTAGCAGCAATAATCAGCAGTAGCAATAAGCAACAGCAGCAACAGTAATAATCATTATCAGCAATAATCAACAACAGCAGCAGCAATCAACAGTAGAAGGAATCATCAGCAGCAGCAGATCTAGTCCACCAAGACCAAATACATTAAGATTGTCATATTCATCAACATGCTAAAACTATTTTGAGAGTTGTCATGATTGAACTAATGTTAACTAATAGAGCCTTATCGTAAACTGTTACCAATTATTGAAATTTTAATTTATACTTATGAAGTAACTACTTTAGCTCTAAATGGTTTGGTTGACAAAAAAGTTGGTAATCCCTGATATAATATTCAAAATTTGAATTAGAATCATAGTACATTATAAACTAGCATGATAAAGAATTAGGATGCAGCCATTGTCTGATCTCTGATTGGTCAGGAATGGATGTTGGTCACAGATGATGAATTGGATGCAGAAATGCCTTTAAAAATAAACATCAAAGCATTATGATGACGCTGAGTTTTGAGAGATGTCTAGTTGTGATTGATAGACTCCGTTGTGACAGCGATATTTGAGAGAAGTGTTTTGATTATGTAACGTCTCTAATATGAGTTTCTCTACGTTAACGCCGTCACTGTTCATCCAATTATTTCAGAGTTTTGAGTCTCTAGTTTTGAACTCAAGTGATTCATATGAATCTGTTTTCACACTGATTCATTCATTTGATAAAAAGATTCAGATAAAAAGAGAAAATAAAACATCCTTTATTTAAATTGCCATGCATCACAAGATTATTGAATAAATTTACACTTTTTGTTGAATTTCTAGCCAAAATAACTCTATTGTGACGTGTGATGAGGCTCTGGCTGTAGTGTTCAGGGCTGTAATGAAATCAGGTGCTCTGATATCAGAGCTGATGTGGGTCTGTAAACCGATATAGCTTGAGGAGCGCTGGGTTAATTTTAGCAGGACGTTGATGTTTTGGATGCCATGAGCCCAGAGAAACACCAGCGTCACTGCGATATCTTTAGAAAGCGTTGACAAGACAGAAACATGTGAAAGAGACACTGCAGGTCGAGAGAGAGGTCGAGAAAAGATAAAGTCTAATTACCCAGATTACACAAGACTGTTTCAGCGATTCATGTACGAAATAGAGTCTGAAAACTAAAACGTTAAATTCAAGATAGATTTAGGATTCAAATATCAAACTAAATATTATTATTGTCTGTATTCATGTTTACACTACAAAAAATATCTAACAAAATGTACTGAGGTTTTTTCTTAAAACAATAAAGAACCAGCAAACGTCAGACGCTGTGAGTCCAATAATGTTCTTGAAACAGCAGCAGCAGTGTTTCATCATCGTTCAGATCTCAAGTTCATTGATGTGTGTGTGTGTGTGTGTGTGTGCGTGTGTGTGTGTGTGTGTGTGTGTGTGTGTGTGTGTAATTTAGTAAATCATTCTAAGTGATGTTTTTTGAACATGTAAAATTACAGAAAGTTCTCTGTGATGGGTAGGTTTAGGGTTCAGGGACAGAATATACAGTTTGTACAGTATAAAAATCATTATGTCTATGGAGAGTCCAAGTACAACATGAAAACCCAACGTGAGTGTGTGTGTCGTGTTGTAAACAGAGGCTGATGGCTTTACAGTCTGTGAGCAGAAACACACTGATGTTAAACCCATAACTTCAAACACACACACACACACCTGCCAGTGTGGCTGAAAAACACACGTAAATGCCAGTAAATCTACACAAACGCACACAAATGTCTGCCAGTATATATATTTGTGTATTTATTTTTATATATGTGACCCTGGGCAACAAAACCAGTCATAAGTCACATGGGTATATTTGTAGCAATAGCCAACAATAATACATTGTATGGGTCAAAATTATAAATTTTTCTTTTATGCCAAAAATCATTAGGATATTAAGTAAAGATCATGTTCCATGAAGATATTTTGTAAATATATCAAAAATGTATTTTTGTGAGTGGATATGCATTGCTAAGGACTTTATTTGAACAACTTTAAAGGCCATTTTCTCAATTCCAGATATTCAAATAGTTGTATCTCAACCAGTAATGTCCTATCATAACAAACCATATCAATGGAAAGATTATTTATTCAACTTTCAGATGAGGTATAATTTAAAAACACTGACCCTTAAGACTGTAATTTTAAATTTTGTACCTTACACTACAGTACAATTATTTTTATATTTTTACATTTGTTTTTATTTTTTATTTCGTATATTTATTTGTATTTTTATATATAATTTTATGGTCAATTTTGTAGTATACACCACAAATGTTTTATATATAATAAGTGATTATATAGTTTATATTTTATATATTTACACTACAAAAACAATTTTATATACAATAAATTATTTTATAGATTTTTTATATATATATATATATATATATATATATATATATTTTTTTTTTTTTTTTTTTTTTTTTTTTTGGACATATTTACAGTTGTATTTTATATATTTAATACATTTATTTTTAATTTTTATGTATAGTTAGGGTGAGGGTTTCATATTAAATGTAGTCTACACTCTTTTATGAGCTGATTGTTTCACTCCACCCTTGTGTTTCTGTCTTTGTGTTAATCAGTTTATGACCCTCTTTGTGTTTAAATCGCCCACTTTTATCTGCAACTACAGAGGTGTGTTTCCTCTTTCAGCATCAGGTTGTCATGGTTACGTGACGACCATCATCTCACAGTGGCTTTACATTATATAGTTTAGTTACTAAATGGAAGTGACACTTCCACAGGAACCACCTGATCGTTAGCATACAGTGTGTGTGTGTGTGTGTGTGTGTGTGTGTGTGTTCTTGTGTTTGTTCTCAGTTGGGTAGAGCTGCCATTTACTGGGCATTGTGGGACATGATGACATCACTGCCGCAGCATTCTGGGTCACAACATGCTTTGAGGTGTGAAGTCTGGGAACTTTAGTGGTTGATCTACAGCAGAACAGAGATGAGAATGAGTGTGTGTGTGTGTGTGTGTGTGTGTGTGTGTGTGTGTGTGTGTGTGTCTGGAGCTCTGTTATCTATACATGTTATTTTTACCGCTCCAGAGGCATGTGACGCCACATCATCAGCACATGAAGTGCCTTATGGGATGTTACAATATCAAGCCTATAAAGCCCACTGTATCATATGTGATACTTGAACTTCTAAGGCTTGGAAATGATCAGAACTTTGCTGATAAACGTGTTGCACACAATCTCGCATTATCTTTTGCATATGTATAACTCTCACATTTACAGATTCTGCACAGAATCACTTTCTCTCAGCAATTCTGCAGATTTTCCCTTCAATTCAGTGCAGATTCTTAGTGTTTGAGTGACCCCCGACGCGTGAGGTCAGACTTTTACAAATCGCTGTCGCCACAGAGACAGTAGCATTCGGACATGGTGATGTCATTGTTGGAAACAGGAAGAAGTTTGCGCTATTAAAGCGCTGTGAAGCATGTCATGGACTGCATCGGTTTCAGACACACGAGCTGCAGATATAAATACTCTCTCGGCCGAGGGTCAGATATCAGTCTGATCAAACCAACAGCACTTCACTTTCCTGACTCAGAAACCGCTTTTATTAAACTATGCACTGTACATGTATTCATAATGCCTTATAATCCACATTATGATTTATGATTCTAATACCAGTAGCAAGTTAAGCCTGTAATGCATTGTAGAAAGTGAGTTTTGATTGTGTCATGTGATATATATTACACTAATAACGCAGTATGTTTGGCTCTCTGTGGATTTATGCTTGTTTTTCTCTGGACACAACTGGAGAAAGTCATGTAACATCTCATTCCCAGACACATTTAACTCGACCACAGACCTACAGCTGCTGCCGGACGCCGACGCCGCGTGTGCTGGATCACATTCAGCAGCTTATTTTGGGTGTTTCTGCACTCAACTTATTATTTCCCTGTTTTGCTTTTGGCCCTTTGAGTTCATAAATGTTTGAGCTGCAGTTCACCATCTGTTTTCTTCATGCTCTGGACTTCATTTCCACATCTTTTTTTAGAGTTCTTGTAGTATTACTTCAATATCATCCCAAAACATTTGTCAATTCTGAAGGAGGTCAGAGGGAAGATTTGAACTCTCTTAACATTTATTTAAAGACAGTGTGTGTTGTGTTTGCCTGCACAAAACCTGCCCCAGAGATTCTAGAGCGTTGTGGGTGGTTGCTAGGGTGTTGCTATGCAGTTTGAAAAGGTTTCAGATTGTTTTTATTGCATTGCTATTTGGTTAGAATGTTGTGAGTGGTTGCTAGGGTGTTGCTATGTGGATGTCAAAGGTTTTCAGATTGTTTACTGCATTGCTACTTGATTAGGGTGTTGTGGGTGATTGCTAGGGTGTTACTGTGTGGTTGTTAGGGTTTTCAGAGTGTTTTTACTGCATTGCTGTTTGGTTAGAGTGTTGTGGGTGCTTGCTAGGGTGTTGCTATCTAGATGTCAAAGGTTTCAGAATGTTTTACTGCATTGCTATTTAGTTAGAGTGTTGTGGGTGCTTGCCAAGTTCTTGCTATGTAGTTGTTAGTGGTTTTTACTGCATTGATATTTGGTTACGGTGTTGTGGGTGGTTGATAGGGTGTTGCTATGTGGATGTTAAAGGTTTCAGATTGTTTACTGCATTTCTATTTGGTTAGAGTGTTGTGGGTGGTTGCTAGGGTGTTGCTCTGTGGGTGGTAAAGGCTTTTATTGCATTGCTATTTGATTCAAGTGTTGAATGGTTGACAGGGTGTTACTATGTGTATGTTAAAGGTTTCAGAGTGTTTTTACTGCATTGCTATTTAGTTAGAGTGTTGTGGGTGGTTGCTAGGTTGTTGCTATATAGTTGTAAGTGGATTTTACTGCATTGCTATTTGGTTACAGTGTTGTGGGTGGTTGATAGGGTGTTGCTTTGTGGATGTTAAAGGTTTCAGAGTGTTTACTGCATTGTTATTTGGTTAGAGTGTTGTGGGTGGTTGCTAGGGTGTTGCTATGTGGATGTTAAAGGTTTTAAAGTGTTTTTATTGCATTGCTATTTGATTCGAGTGTTGAATGGTTGACAGGGTGTGGCTATGTGGATATTAAAGATTCCATAGTGTTTTACTGTGTTGCTATTTAGTTAGAGTGTTGTGGGTGGTTGCTAGGGTGTTGCTATGTGGATGTTAAAGGTTTCAGAGTGCTTTACTGCATTGGTATTTGGTTAGAGTGTTGTGGGTAGTTGCTAGGGTGTTGCTATGTAGTTGTAAGGGTTTTTGGAGTGGTTTTTAATGCATTGCTATTTAGTTAGAGTGTTGTGGGTGGTTGCTAGGGTGTTGCTATGTGGATGTTAAAGGTTTCAGCATGTTTTTCTGTATTGCTATTTGGTTAGAGTGTTGTGGGTGGTTGCTAGGGTGTTGCTATGTAGTTGTGAGGGTTTTCAGAGTGGTTTTTAATGCATTGCTATTTAGTTAGAGTGTTGTGGGTGGTTGCTAGGGTGTTGCTATGTGGATGTTAAAGGTTTTAGCGTGTTTTTCTGCATTGTTATTTGGTTAGAGTGTTGTGGGTGGTTGATAGGGTGTTGCTATGTAGTTGTGAGGGTTTTCAGAGTGTTTTTAATGCATTGCTATTTAGTTAGTGTTGTGGGTGGTTGCTAGGGTGTTGCTATGTGGATGTTAAAGGTTTCAGTGTGTTTTTCTGCATTGCTATTTGGTTAGAGTGTTGTGGGTGGTTGCTAAGGTGTTGCTATGTAGTTGTAAGGGTTTTCAGAGTGGTTTTTACTGCATTGCTCTTTAGTTAGATTGTTGTGGGTGGTTGCTAGGGTCTCACTATGTGGATGTTAAAGGTTTCAGAGTGTTTTTACAGCATTGCTATTCCATTGCTAAGGTGTTATAGGTGCTCTCTAGCTGTTTTGTTACTAGTCCAAGTATAAAGAGAGTTAAAATATTTCTCAGGTCACTCCTTCAGTGCTCATCTGTGGGATTTTTCACCTGATAACATTGTTTTCAATGCAGACACGCAGTCATGTACAGTCTCAGCTCCTGCTCACTTGGACTCATAAACTGTACAAGTCTGTCCACTATTTTTAGACTGTTTGGTCTTTTCTCTGTTTGCAGCCTCTCGTCAGCGGCTCCTCTGGGTTCATTCTATAATTTCAGATTCTTTTTTTGTTCTGGAGCGTTTCATCGTGAGCACCGTGAGTAAGCAGAGCCCAGCAGAGCCAGTGAAAGTTCACTGCAATGTTTCAGGTCAGCCAGACTAAATGAGAGTCTGTCCTCTGCCTGTCAAACCACATGTGAGCCGCTTGCTGAGCCGTGACCTGCTTCAGACTTAACTAACACCATAGTACATTCATGATGATAACAGCATGAGAAGTTCATGATATGCTTTCAATTCAGAGCACCCTAGCAACCACCCAAAAATACCCTAGAAACCCCCTAGCAGGCACTTCTGGAGCCACACAGCATTGATATACGGTGAACATGAGACTGTGCTGCTGGTCATTAGTCGTGACCTCTGTGACCCTGTCTGACGGACAGCAGCTGCATACGAGGTCAGAGGTCACTAAACCGCAGCTTGCTGCATAATAACAATAATAATAATTTATTTAAATTTATAAAGCACTATAAGACTGCAATAAGCATTTATTAATTGAAATTACTTTTTTATTATTATATTTTATTATTAATAAAGTTTTTAGGTTACTAGTTTTATTCAATAATAATAATAATAATAATAATTTATTATTATTACTTCAATTCAAAAAGCATTTTAAGATTTGCAATGACAAGCACCTTATAAATTGAAATAGTTACTTATTATTATTATTATTATTATTAGTTTTTATTATTAATAAAATAAAAATTTAGAAGTTTTTCTTTTATTTTTATTATTCAATAATAATTATTGATTTTATTTTCATTATTTTTTAATTTATAAAGTGCTTTAAGATTTGCAATGCAAAGTGTTTTATAAATTGAAATATTATTAATAATTATTATAAAAAACAACAATAATAATAATTTGTAATAATAAAAAATTATTATTATTTTTTAATAATGTTTTTTTTTCAATTTATAAAGCATTTAAGATTTGCAATGATAAGCACTTTATAAATTGAAATTGTTATATATTATAATTTTTTATTAATAATACAATAAAAATATAGACTTTATTTTATTTTTTTTATTATTCAATAATAATTATTATTTATTATTTTTATTATTTTTTCCCATTTATAAAGCACTTTAAGATTTGCAATGCAAAGTGTTTTATACATTGAAACAAAAATAATTTATTATAATAACAAAAACAATAATCATTTGTAATAATAAAAATATAACTTTAACATTTTTATTTTATTATTTTTATTTTTCAATTTTTAAAGCATGTAATATTTGCAATGTTAAGCGCTCATAAACTGAAATAATAATTATTATTGTTGTAAATCTGCTAAATGACTTTTTTTTTCTTTTCATATTTTTAGAGTAAAGAAATGTTTTGAGTGTTTGTGTCTGAATGAACTGGTCTCTGTTTGTGTGTCCAGATTACTCTGCTGAGATTATTGACCGCGGGGGTCACACATAATCTGATTTGGATCTGGACAGAGACCTGCTGGATTACATGCGTAGAAACACACACAGGAAGGACAGTGAAACACACACGATCATGTAGTGAACACACGCGTGGAGTATGAATGCAGCTGCGGCGGGGACAGTGACGGTCAGTCAGACGCAGCAGGACTTTAATTACAGACGCTCTGTACAGGAGGAAAGCTGAGGTTTAATGGCTCTCAGCAGGAAGTGGGTCTGTTAGAGACAGGAAACAGTGTGAAACTCAGTGTCCATCACAAACATTATAAAAGAACAGAAAAACACAAAGAGGAGGATTTATTGGTGATACAAGCAAAAAAATGAACTGAAAAGAAATGCAGAAAAATAAATACATCTACACTGTTAAAATATAATAATATATTATAATAAACAAAATATAATGTAAAAAATATAATATAAAATAATGTAATATAAAAAATATATAATATAAAAAGTAATAATATATAATATAAAATATTACATTTTATTTATTATATAAATAAATCAAATATAATGTCATACTACAGTATGACAGCGTATTATTTATATACTGTTATTTAATATATAATTATACTAATGCTAAACTAAATATACTAATAAATATTAATCAGTACTAAATATATTGATACTAATGTAAAATTGATTTTGATAATATAATGTAAAAAATATAATATAATATAAACTAATAATATAAAAATATACGGAAGAGGATTAGGGCCAAGCAATAATAAAAAAATAAAACCATCTCGAGATTAAAGTTGTTAAATTTCGAGAAAAAACTTGTTAAATTTCAAGAAAAAAGTCGAAATAAAATGTTGAGAATAAACATTACGAGAAAACATTTTATCTTGACTTTTTTCTTGAAATTTAACGACATTTTTCTCATAATTTAACGAATTTGTTCTCGTAATTTAACAACTTTTTTCTCATAATTTAATGACTTTATTCTCAACATTTTATCTCAACCTTTTTCTCGAAATTTAACGAGTTTTTTCTCGTAATATAACGAGTTTATTCTCAACATTTTATCTCGACCTTTTTCTCGAAATTTAACGAGTTTTTTCTCGTAATTTAACGAGTTTATTCTCAACATTTTATCTCGACCTTTTTCTCGAAATTTAACGAGTTTTTTCTCGTAATATAACGAGTTTATTCTCAACATTTTATCTCGACCTTTTTCTCGAAATTTAACGAGTTTTTTCTCGTAATTTAACGAGTTTATTCTCAACATTTTATCTCGACCTTTTTCTCGAAATTTAACGAGTTTTTTCTCGTAATTTAACGAGTTTATTCTCAACATTTTATCTCGACCTTTTCTCGAAATTTAACGAGTTTTTTCTCGTAATATAACGAGTTTATTCTCAACATTTTATCTCGACCTTTTTCTCGAAATTTAACGAGTTTTTTCTCGTAATATAACGAGTTTATTCTCAACATTTTATCTCGACCTTTTTCTCGAAATTTAACGAGTTTTTTCTCGTAATTTAACGAGTTTTTTCTCGTAATTTAACGAGTTTATTCTCAACATTTTATCTCGACCTTTTTCTCGAAATTTAACGAGTTTTTTCTCGTAATATAACGAGTTTATTCTCAACATTTTATCTCGACCTTTTTCTCGAAATTTAACGAGTTTTTTCTCGTAATATAACGAGTTTATTCTCAACATTTTATCTCGACCTTTTTCTCGAAATTTAACGAGTTTTTTCTCGTAATATAACGAGTTTATTCTCAACATTTTATCTCGACCTTTTTCTCGAAATTTAACAAGTTTTTTCTCGTAATTTAACGAGTTTATTCTCAACATTTTATCTCGACCTTTTTCTCGAAATTTAACGAGTTTTTTCTCGTAATTTAACGAGTTTATTCTAAACATTTTATCTCAACTTTTTTCTCGAAATTTAACGAGTTTTTTCTCGTAATTTAACAAGTTTATTCTCAACATTTTATCTCGACCTTTTTCTCGAAATTTAACGAGTTTTTTCTCGTAATTTAACAAGTTTATTCTCAACATTTTATCTCGACTTTTTTCTCGAAATTTAACGAGTTTTTTCTCGTAATATAACGAGTTTATTCTCAACATTTTATCTCAACTTTTTTCTCGAAATTTAACAAGTTTTTTCTCGTAATATAACGAGTTTATTCTCAACATTTTATTTAGACTTTTTTCTCGAAATTTAACGAGTTTTTTCTTGAAATTTAACAACTTTAATTTCGAGATGGTTTTATTTTTTTATTATTGCTTGGCCCTAATCCTCTTCTGTAAAAATATACTCATAATTTAAAATAAAAATATACTAATAATATAATAAAATACACTATTACTATTTTTTAATTCACTTTTTTATTTTCAGTTTTCATTTTAATTTTAGTTTGTGTTTTAGTAATTTTGTTATGTGCTTTGGTCATTTTTATTATTTTTTTAATATTTCTATTTAGCTTTTTATTTTAGTTTTAGTTTTAGTTATTTTAGTAATTCAACTTATTGAATCACTAAAACATTATTTCAGCAACATTTCTAATTTTCGTTTAGGGTACGTTTATATATATATATATATATATATATATATATATATATATATATATATATATATACTTATTTACTTATTTATTTTATTTTATTTTATTTCAATTCACAAATTTTTGTTTAATTTAAAAAGAAACCTGTGCCTCCTTTTCCATTAATTATGTCAAACAATATCATGTGATTACAGTATGGAAATATTTGGCAGGTCATTGTGTGTGTGTGTGTGTGTTTAAGCTGAACTGTATTTGAGCTTGTATTGAACGTGTGTGTGTGTGTTATTGATGAAAGCAGCAGTGTGACGGACGGAAGTCAATCATCAGGTTAATAACGAGTGCATGAACTCATCATCATGTTCTCAGGATTAATGAGCTGATGTTGGCGATCGATCGGTGGATTGATCAGTGATGGGCCTGTGGGAAGGTGATCAGGACACTGAACTCATCCAGATCAGACTCAACCCGTTTGTGACCTCAGACTCACTCAGTTTTCTTCTTCTCTCTCGGCCGCAGTTCTTTCTTCTCTTTTATAGATCATCTGAAGAGATTCGCGGTCTGAAAACGTTTCATTTTTCAGCACGAGTGACTTTAATTAGCGTCTGACTGATGTGCCGTCACTCCTCATGTTTTCGTCCAGCGTTATTTTTCCGCAGCTCATCCCACATTAAGGCCGTGTGAATCAAAGATCAGAAGATCTGAATAATCTGCTGTGGATGATGATGGATGTTTATTCTGAGGGGTTTCGTTCTTCTGGCATCTTCATCAGAACATTCCAGCAGTTCCTGTTGTGTTTCCATGACATACAGACCCTGAAACTCTCTCTCTCTCTCTCTCTCTCTCTCTCTCTCTCCCCAGAGAAGCTGTATAACTCAAATGGCCGTGACCTGAGGAGGGCGCTGTTTTCCCTCAAGCAGATATTCCAGGTAAAAACACATCTTTTTTAAATAAATCTACAGGTAAGCGCATTGACTGTCATGTGACTGTGTGTGTGTGTGTGTGTGTGTGTGTGTGTGCAGGACGATAAGGACCTGGTGCATGAGTTCGTGATGGCTGAAGGTCTCACGTGTTTGATCAAGGTCGGCGCTGAAGCGGATCAGAACTACCAGAACTACATCCTCAGAGGTTCGGAAGAGTGAATCTGTATTTTCAGAACAGAATCAGTCATTTATTTGCATACTCTAAACTTCTTAGTTTTTTCTCTGAAATGATAATGTTACTTAATGTTCATATTCTGATCCTTATTATTCGGCTGATACTTTTTGTGCTACTGTACCTTTAAGACATGTGTCATATGCATATGCAAATGACTGGCTAACATCTTTGCATGCAAAATGAGTGATATTGTAAGTTTAAATGGCCTGAATGGGTTTTTCAAGTTTCACATTACACATGAAAAGCAGCTTCACAGAAAATCATAATGATAATAT